>WHYT01017167.1:32048-73920 GCA_009806455.1 Tetrax tetrax | reverse complement strand
AAAACCCGCCCCTCCAAAGGGCAGCTCTCCCCGCCGGGCTTCTCCGGGGAAGGCCGGCTGCCCCAGTTTCGTTTCTCGCCAGCACCCGCCCCGCCCCGCCCCTCCTCTCCTGTCTTTTTACCTCTCCGTGCCGTGCTGAGTCCGGCTGTCGGCATCGATGCTGGGCCGCTGCACCCCGGGGTCTCCGGGCCTCCAGCCCCTCCGCCGCGCCCTGCCGCCCGCCGCCCCCGCCGTCCGCCGCCGCCTGCGGGAGGTGAGGGCCGTGGCGTGCCGTGCCGTGCCGTGCCAGCTGCGCCGGGCGAGGGGCAGGGGTAGGGGCAAGCCTCGCCGGTCCTTGGGAGCGGAGGGCCAGGGGGTGAAGGGCCGGGTCTCTCCTCGCAGTGCGCGGCGCGGATCCCGGAGGCGGGAGCGGTCCTGGACCTGCTGGAGAAATGTCCCGAGCACCAGGAGAAGGGAGCTTTTCCCGTCGTGGTTTTTGAGGGGCTGGACGCCACGGGTAAGAGCAACGTGTGGCTGGAGGAACCGCAGATGAGGGAAAGAGCGACCGCGCTGTGGCGTTCAGCTAGGAGTAAGGCTTAAAAATTAAAAAAATCCTGGAAACCGGTGACAGACTTGAAAGCATTAGTAACTAGAAACAGCAGTCTGCCTTCTCTTGTAAAAGATCAAACGATCTATGCTAATTCTCATTCGGCGGATGATTTCCTTATCTGTGTAAATGAAAGAATACAAAGAGTGGAGTACTGGAAATTAAATTTCTTGTGCAGATTATGAAACATACTTTTACTAGAAACTTTTCAAATACATAAACTAAAGTACCGGTAGTCTGGGAAACTGGCAGCAGTTTGTCTTGGAGAGAAATACTTGCCTCTGAATAACTGTTTTCTGGCTTTTCCATGAAAGAGAACTGAAAATCTCTTCTAAAAAGAAAGTATTGGGTGACAGTGTGGCAACATTCATGTGAATTGTGACCTAGAAAAATATTTTAAATAGAGAAATTGCCGTGCGTTTACTGCATTTAAAAGAGGGAAGACAGAAAGCTGGCAAGAGGGATGGGAGCAAGGTCCTGACAGTAGGAAGTGGAGTAATAGTTCCTGGAACCTGACTTCTATTCATTTTCCACTGAAAACCTTTTCACAAGATACTCAGGTTACACAGTCAGGTGTTGGAACATGTGCTTCAAGTCAAAAGGTAGGAGTATTTTTCAGTTTTTAAAACTCAGTTATATCTGATATGTAATATAACAAGTGTTTCCTTCTGTCAATGAAATGCAGGCAAAACCACTGTAACCCAGTCTGTGAAGGATACTCTGAATGGCGTTCTGCTAAGGTCTCCACCAGCTTGCATCAGCCAGTGGAGGACAATATTTGATGATGAGCCAGCACCCATTAGAAGAGCATTTTATGCTGCGGGTAACTATATTCTTGCTTCAGAAATAGCGAAAGCATCCACTCAGGCACCTGTGATCATAGACAGGTTTGTATATTGAAGAAGTCCTCTTCTGTCAGTGCCATCATATGGTTGTTCAGTGTTACAAGCAGAAGTCAATAGTAGTCTCTGTGTTTCTCTTTTCTTTTTGGTAGTGCTACTTGCAGGTAGTCAGATAAATATTAAATCTTCTAAAGAGTAATACTTATGCTAATAGTCAGGTGGGGGACCTTTGTCAGTGTAACACTCAGAACACCCGTTATATCTTCAGTTAGGACTAGTGGAGGCATGGACTGTGCAGCCTGAGCCAAAGCAGGGCTCTCTGACAAATCCGAGGAGAACGAGGGTTGTTCATCATGGCTATCTCTAAAAAGGGCCTGAGATCCAGGTGTATCTTCTTTGAGGATGTAAGGCCAGAAATATGCTTCCCACTTTTTTGGTTTTTTTTATGTCCTTTCTTGTTTTCACTAACTCTGTAGGCAGCTTTCAGTATTACTCTTAATAAAGAAAGTCTAGATGCACTTTGAAATCCCTGTCTTGTTTCGGTAGATGTACTGTAACATCCCATCACAACACACATACACAGAAGTTGTTTACATGTGTGTAAAAGCTACTTTTAACCAGCCTCAAAATTACTAAAATATATAAAATACAATACCTCATAGTGGTGGGAACATTAAATGCAAGTGAAATGCATAACCATTAATAAAGTTTGTCTTCATTCACATGTGATTGAAGACTGCATGTTCTCTGCCAAATCTGTTGCATGAAGTAGGATGGGAACCACAAAAAAAAAAAAAAGGACTCTGAGTACTGAGTTTGGACATATAATGTAGCTCTTTGCCTAATATGTTGCTCTGCCATGTGTTTTAATAATTCACAATATTTCTGAATATTGCATTCAGTCATATTGCTCTGTTAAGATGGATGGCACAGAATTCTTTTAACAAGAACTTTTTACTATAAATGTTAACTATAGATTAGTCTCCTTTATTCACATCACTACCCATATAGAGAAAAGGAGGAAACTTTTAGCTGTAGGCTAGTCCCCTTAACATAGATACTTCATTGGATCCAAATATCTGTCTGTGTTTATGTGTTTTGTGTTTATACATATATATGTATGTATTGATTTAGGGTACCCTGTAATGAGTTAGTGTGAGTCTTGTCATTCTCGAATCTGTCATTAAGTAGCTGTTTTTATCGTAACATACTTCATTAAATTACTTTCTTAATCTTTAAATTGGTTAATAATTAAGTGCTGCTAAATTTAACCTTTGATTTACCTCATACCATTAATAAATCTTAAATTGTTGCTAAATCGTAACCATGTGAAATATTTCATCTGCAACAACAGTTCGCTTCAAAATTAGTGTCGCCTACCTTGTCATTTTTGCACTTGTCGTTATGTTGACACCTGTCTCCTATTTTACCGAAGAATTAATATTATTTTTAAAATTTCGCTTTCTATTCTGTATTTTCTTGACAGATATTGGCACAGCACTGCTGCGTACACAATTGCCACTGAAATAAATGGGAAAGTCCAGGATCTTCCACCAGTTCATGATGAGGTGTACCAGTGGCCTGAGGATCTGCTTAAACCTGATCTTGTTCTTCTCCTGACTGTTGATCCTGAGGAGCGAGTCCGGAGGCTTCAGCGTCGGGGGCTGGAGAAAACAAAGGAGGAAGCTGAGCTGGAAGCTAACAGCTTGTTTCGCCAAAGGTACACTCTAATGAGGAATCAGAGTATGGAAGCAATCTTGGCTCCTGTGGGATCAGTAGCAAAATGTCCCACTCGCAGTACTGGGACAAAAATTTCCTATGTCTGATCTTTTGGGTTGGGTTTTTTTGGAAAGGGTTCACGGCTGACGGGGAGAGTAAATTCTGTCACTTCTGACTGAAAGTGTTTGAAAGCTGCAGGTGAAGAACTTCATTCTCCTGCAAAGGATCTTAGAGTTAAAATACTTGTATTTTGTTACTTCCTGCTGGTATTGTATCACCTTTCTTAGTGACCTATAGGTCATGAAGGAGAGACACCTGAAAGTTCCAGAGCTGCAAAGCAAGAAGTTCATGCACATAGCATGTCAGTACTTGTTTAGGCAACTGAATTGCGCTCTAGGTATCCTGCTTCAGGGTGTGCTGAATTGCTGTTTGGGCTCTGCCAGATTAGATTATCATTGTCTACAGTGGAAACTTCAATGCCTAGTGCTTGTGGAGATACCTCAGTGTAGACACCTGAATCATCGCAAAGCTGAAATCTACCCGTAGGGTTTTAATATTTCTAGTGTTGATATACCTTAAAAATATCCATTGCTTGCAATGCGGACACATTGTTCATATAGTTTGTATAGTGGGACCTGCAGAGTGATGGGTGACCTAAGGGAATATGCTGCCATTTAAGAATCTTCCGTGTTTTAATTCTGAAACTTCTTATTTCCATCAGAAAGCCTTTAGTTATTTGTACTTGTTAATTAGTCAACCTGGATGTAAGAACATTCAAAATCTTGCTTGATTCATCTTACAACTTGTGGCCTGAATGTCTGTCATCTTTAATTCTTGTGGGAATATAGAAAATTATATTTACGTTCTCATTCACATCCTCATAGACTAAATGTGGGACAGTTCAGCGTTATGAGAAGGCTTATAGTCTAAGCGAGCAGGTTTTCATCCTATATTTATCCTGGTATTCATACAGTTAAGAAAGTTGATCAGAGGAAAGAGTTAAACAATGTGTAAACTCCATAATCCGGTTCTCCAGTGACTCAAAGCTGAGATTCATCAGCGAGCACACCTACACGACGCCATATAGCTCAGAGACACCTTAGCAGGCCCTGAATAAATTAACTCAGGTATTAGAAGCAGGCTGTCTACTGTACTGCTGTACCAGACTGTATCCAGTGCTAAGCTGTAAAGAAAGAAATACTTTAATGCCATGCCATGTCAATACGAATAGAACTCTGGGAATTACTGTCAAGGAAACTATGCGCTTTGGGGTTTGCATTATAGTAGTTACTAATGCTTTAGTGCTCTTCGCAATAGGTTTCGTTCTGCAGTGTGAACACTTTCTTCTGAGACTGATGATTAATGCTGTTTCATATCCCTGCAATCTTTAGTTTCATTTCTCTTGCTTGGTTTTTAAATAGAGTTGAAGAGTCATACAGAAGGATGGTGAATCCTGCGTGCCAAGAGGTTGATGCCAGCCACTCAAAGGAAGAGGTTCTGAAGACAGTGCTACAACTAATTAAAAAGCACTGTGTGTTGTGAAAGCAACTTCTATGTAATAGCACTTAAAAGGTACTTTTTATTGTCCCTCTATTTTTGCTACCTGAAAATGTGCTGTGATGGTTTTTTTTCCCACAGAAGAATCTTTTTTCTTTTGTTGACAGTAATCTGGGCAGGTTATCTGTTTCACCGTTGCCTATTGGTACTTTTCTGTATAAGACAAAATACCACTCCCACATTGTTCAGCATTCTTAGCAAAGCCACACACTACAGTCACGTACAAAGTACCTCAGAGTGCTCTCTGACACTGTGACATTTCAAGATGCTATCGTGTTGCATCTTCATCACCAGGAGAACCTGTTCCTGCATCTGTTGTGTACCAGAGTTCACTGCGTTGCAGCAGGAGCATTAGGTGCCCAAGGAGAGACTGAAATGTCATCCACCAGTAAAACAATAAAATGATAATAACACTGAGGAACAGAGAATCCAGTGTTGTTTTCTGGAAGAGAGGATAAGCAGCTGCTGCTGTGATGGGCATCCTGCAAAAAATGTGTTGTAAATAAGGGCCAGTAAGCATCTAGGCCTCTCAATAATAAAGTCCAAGCCTGTCAACATATGCAACTGAAATATCAATTTCAGAGGGAAAGAGGAAAATAGTGACATACTAGAAACATAGACCTGAGAAGAACCTGAAAATAAGTACATTTCATAAATTATTGCTAAAATATTGTTCTATAAAACATTTTCTATATCCTATTAATAGCTTTGTTAATGTGAATTTGTGTTCTTTTGAGAGAATGTGAAATGAAAAACCACAAAGAATCTGAGCAGTGGGATTGATTGTACCTTTTCACTTTACCTTTTCTTTCTTGGATGGGTTTTTGCATATGTTGAATGTGAAAGCAGGCTACCATCAAGACTTCGGCTCTCCAAAGGCTTATTTTTATGTATGTTGGTTTCACTGTTGTTACTGCTAAGTATAAAACTAAACATATTGGTAAGCCTTTGTGGGGTCAGAAATTAAATGCATTTCTAGAAAGAACATAACTAAAATGTAATTTTATTTAAAACACTATTTTTGCTTACTTTCCTGTGTTAAGCAAGTGCAATTATCAATGAATCTGTCCTGTAAATAAAAATGTACTCAGTGCTACAGTTCCTGTGTCCAGTCTGTATATGCCAGGTGATAGAAATAAAACCTTCTAAAAATCCATTTTATTCATGCACTGTTTAATGTTTGTGAATACATGCTATTAATATAATACATTTATACGTAATATATGCTGTTGTATTTGGTATATTATCTGTATAACAGTAGCCTTGAGATGTGCCATACATGTAGACTGGAAATACATAGTTAGAGGTGCTCCACTTATTTAGACATCATGAAGCATTCAGGTGTTCAGTCCTGGATAAAGGAAATTCACATATAGAAGGCATCACTGCACACGGACGGTTAGGATACAAATAGTGTGCCTACCCTTAATATTTTGTAGCCTTAGTCTTTCCAGTTAAGAGATCACTTGGCCAGAGGAATGCCACAAAATTCCTTTTCTCCCTAGGCAAAATGGCACATGAAGGCCAGACCGCCTGGTCTTTTCTATGCCAGATTCTTAAAAGTGTAAGTTTGTATTTAAAAGAGTACTGGTAATAGATATGTGTAAAGAGTGGCATCAGACATTATTAATTACACATGCAGTATATCTTCATAGTCCATGTTTTTCTTTAACCACAAGATGCTTAGGCAGACTAACAGAGCAGCAAGGCAAGGTAGTCCAAATCAACGTGTCCTTTTCTGGGGTCTTTGTTAGAATTAAAGGTCTGCAAGAGGTTGTGTGCCATGTGCAGGATGTTAATGTGTATAATCACTCCCATACTTCCCCTTTCTGTTGCTTTTATGCCACATTTTTGTCCACAGTGTCTAAAAAGACTACACTATTATTTTAATTTACGTTTATAACAACTGTAGAGGTTTGTCACTGGCTGCTGAAATACAGGCAGATCTGGGAGAGGAGCAGCAGGAATACATGTGTGCTGGACATCACGCTCCCAGCAAGAGCATCACCTGCTTCGTGTGTTACGGGCTGTTTTGCTGAGCAGTTTGGCCACAAGAAGTCAGGATTTTGGTTTCAGTACTTAAAAGACCTGAAAGTCCAAATAATTCCACACATATTCAGAAACTTAGGCTATGTCTTGGTAGATAAAACTGTTTTTCTGCAGCTTTGGAGTGTGGTAGTTGTGTAAGCCTGGGGGGTTAGCATGTGATATCGCTGGTATGGTCAGCCCCTCGGATTTGGGCTCATGCCGGGGGGTAGGGCTAAATTTCTCAGAATCAGCTCTGCATTCAGGTTTGCAGGACAACAGGAGTTGGCTTGCAAGATAACGGGAATTCGCTTGTGAGATAACAGGAAGACTCTAGTCCTATGGTTTAACTGAAGTTCCATTGTTCGGGTGGTGGTTTGATGTTTCGACAATATTGAGACAAATATTTGACACAGTCTTTTACACTAGCACAGGCAAAGGCTGCTTCCTGTTAGTCATCCTCAGGGCAGAGGACACGGCAAAGCATGTTTCTTTTATTACTACCCCAGTAAATTTAGCAATCTGATAATTTACTGGTTTACTAGTACAGACCTAGCTTTAGGATGTGATCCTGATACTACAGTCCTCAGAGCATCTGGGGGGTTGGACCAGTAAAGCACACACAGAGAAACTTCATATCAAGCTTCTCAATAGTTCTGTTAAAGTCAAAGAATCCAGTCCTTACTGAACAATAATCACTATTTATAAAATGTGGGTGTTTCTTGAAGTTCAAAACAATACTTCCATTTGCTGAAATTAAACTTTTTGTACTTTTTAGTTATTTTTTAAAATTCACAAAGAGTTTCATATGAGAGAATTTTACAAGCTATATTATTTTATTTTATGGAACTCACCATAGTATTTCAAGCACCTTGGTTTTTTTCTCATGTTTTAATCTAATTTTCTTACCTGGTATTGAGTTGCCTAAACCTAGACATCCACAGCCAGTTAGTCTCCCTAAGGTATCTGAGACGTCTGCGTGGGGCTGCCAGATATGACACGAGACATTTGGTCGAGCTGTTGATCTGCAGAGTGGCAGCTGCAGGCCTGCAGGGATACCATATGGTGCCTAAAATGGCACTGTTCACCCATTTAAGCAGTGAGAGGGTTCGAAAGCAGCAGTGCCGCCTCTTTGGGCTGTGTCTGTATCAGCAGGTGACCTGGAACAAGTAGGGCAGATCTGTAGCGCTGAGGAGCTGGTGCAGAGGACCCAGTGTGTGCCCTCCACGTATTTCAAAGATTTATTTTGGACTAGCTCTAATCTGGTTGCATGGGCTTGTCTCGCATCAGTGGCTGTAGTGCAGTCAGTGTGCTCCTACACCAGATCTTTTGGATTAGCTTTGTCTGGATGGAGTCCAGTTCACAGACACCAGGAGTGTTCCACGACAGGAAGCAAAGCGTAGTGAGGAGGGGTGGTCAGGAGGAACTCTTCAAAAGTGCATTCCTGATCCAAGCTGACGTGCTAGTGTGGATGTATTATGTGGATGTGTTACATAGATGTCGTGTAGAGGCAACATGTATCTCTTGGAAAGGTTTCCTTGGAGCCAAAACAGACTTTGGGTCCGGTTTCCTTAAGTGTCCTGATTGAGGGCTAACCTGGAACGTGCTATAGCTCCTTTTGGTCCATATTCCTAGGTTTCCTGCAGGGGTAACCACAGGTTGGGAGCAGGGAAGAGTGGATTTTTGTGTGTGCTTGGCCTCATCCTGCCACAGCATGGGATGCAGTCATGGTGCTCACCAGTAAGTGCTGCTCTCAGCCTGGGAGGCAAGGAAACCACTTGTAAGCCAATACCAAACTTCAGCAGTGAAACGTAAGGCTTGTATTCAGCCATTCCCCTCACAAAAGTAAAAGTTTGCAAGACAGACTAATTCCCCAAAGTCAGATCCTGGGAGATGACATGCAGACTCTTTCAGAAGACAAGAAATACCTATCTCTATTACAGATACAGTTTCATAGTCATGATTTTCACTCTTACTTTCTGTAGAGATAACAAGCAACTGATTTTTTTTATCAAGTAGCAATTCACTGTATTGAGTGCCTGGAACTAAGACATGATGCCTAGAGAGGCCAGTTCTTGACCAGGTTTTCTTTGTGTCTTTTCTCCATAGAATTACTAGCTCCTAGAAATTTGCCTAAAAATGGGCATGCTGCCTCCACTGTCAATTCCTGACAGTTTCAGAGGCAGGAGAGTCAAGACACTCCATGGGACTCTGACAGAAGAAAAAATGTCTTTCTTCAACCCTAGATAAACAAAGGTCCCAAAGAGGGGGTTTTGGTTTTTTTTTTATTATTTATTTTTCTTTTTCCTTTTTTTAAGGAATGAATAATTGCTACTTGTCTGTTAAAATTCATTAGCTTCTTCAGTCCCAGTTCCCCTATTTTCCTAATTTCAATATTTGAAGAAACACATAAGACTGAATTGTTGCTGCAGGGGGCTGCACTGACTTTGATCTGTTAAATGGAAAGCTATGTTCAATAAAATTAAATCATCTCTTCTGTAAAGACAAAAATCATCACCCTCTGGCTTAATTTACTAAACAGATGTAGGGTTTATGTAAATATGCAGTCATTGTAATGTGAAACAAAAGCGAGAATACTCTACCATTAGTGTAAAAATGCATTCTGTGTTACCAGCTGGTCAGTCATGACCTTTTAGTCAGCCATAGAGACAGTGCATGTCATGTACTCCAAAGCAGGGGAAATATGAAGAACAAAGTTCCTATGTCTGCAAACTCATTGCTTATGAAAAGAGCCAGCCAGATAAAGCCCCATTTTAAGCACACAGCAGGTACAGAATGAGCTCCAGTGGGGTCATTTACTATTTCTGCTGCTCTTCCCCTTGCCAGGGCCAACTGCAAAGGTGAAAGCTTAGGGCAGTCTGCGCGTTTGCTGGGGCTTTCAGTTTTCTTTCACAAAAGATGCTGTGATCAAGTGGGCACATCTTTTCTGAAAGGATGGAAGAAAACTTCTGCAGAGGATCTAGACCAACACCTACAGCTGTCAGTCTCCAGGGCCAGCATCTCTGAGGCTTTTGTTGGTGATACAGATGATCTTGTAGAGGACCATTTCCATGTAAGTCTTCCTTGACTCTAGTGGTATCGATCAGACTTGCATGAGGTTGGAGCAGTAGGTAACGATGCATCATGATTAGGATTATTAGGAAACACTTCTTTACTGAAAAAGTGATCAGGCACTGGAACAGGCTGCCCTGGCAAGTGGTGGAGTCACCATCCCTGGAGGTGTTAAAAGAATGTGTAGATGTGGCACTTCAGGACATGGTTTAGTAGGCATGGTGGTGGTGGGTTGATGCTTGGACTTGATGATCTTGGAGGTCTCTTCCAACCTTAAGATTCTATAATTCTATGATAATGAGTCTCACCTGCTAATGCCAGCAGATTTTGGTGTATCGACACACAGAAGGTACTTACTGCTGCTGTCTCTGAAGTTTGGTCTGTATCCAGCTGCATGTACTTCTTGTTCCCAGCCTGTAAGCTTTCATGGTGAATGCCCTAGTCCATGACTGCAGTACCCACAAGGCTCCCTTTCCCTCCTGCAGTCCAAAGCACTGGCAACACAAGCTTCAGATGCTCCTGATATCTATCTTGTCCCTTCAGAAGATAAATCCTCAAAAATCTTACAGCTATTTTTAGTTTTCACTCCAAAATGGGATGCAATGCTTCTGTGTCAGGTTGACATAAATGTCCCTGTGCTAACAATTTCATTTGAGCTTTCTCACTCTACAACAATATTTTACTGGAGCCGATTACCCAAGTATGTCTGTTCTCATAAGAGCTATATAGACATTCCTTAATAATGTAGTTCATATATTATTTTTGTATGCTATGTATGTGTATTGTCCAAACTATACGGGATTTGCTCTGCTTTTTCATTTTCCACAAGATATTTGTTTGGTAAATGGAATATAGACTATTTTAGTGAAGGGAAAGCACTTACAGTTAGCTTTTATTTAGCAGTTCCCAGTTTCTGAACCACCATTGGTTTTATCTGTGGTGACTGGGATCTGGCTCGTCTTCTCCATAGCAGCACAGCTCCTCAGCTACCAGCAGCGTTCCCATATGACTCCTGTAACAACAGCAGAGAGTTCAGCTCTAGAGTTCATCTAGTTTACAATTTCAGCAGCCTCCCTTGGAGGATGCATCATCTGTGCAGCAAACTGCTCTCAAGGTATGGTAAAAATCTTCTCTCCTTTTTCTGTGTGGGAGTTTCACTGAGCAGACAGCTCGGAAATGATTTGATTGTGGGCTCTGCATAGGAAATTAAAACTTATTTATCTGCAGCTGCAATTCAAAGGAAGCACCTATACATAGCATCGCCAGCAATCACCAAAAATAGATTAACTTTCTCAAAGTGTTTCATCTTAGGAAGAAATTGCTTGGCATTTTACAAAGGTTTTCCTATAAATCTGAATCTGTTAGGACAAAACCTGTTGCTCACGGAAGTCTCTGGAAACACAGGATCTACAGGGTGGTTTTTCAGGATGATTTCACAATATTCAGAAGGGACAGGGGTTGCTACCCTCATCTTCTCTTCCAAAGAAATTCTTTGGGCAGTTCTTTTCAGGGCAAAACAAAAGAGCAGCTGCAGAACTGTCCTGGAGAAGGGAAGCAGAATGGTCTGCAGCCACTTGTACATGCAAATTCACTGGCCAGAACAGTCCTTGATGTCCACCCTGACTAGAGAGCCCTGGGACGCTGGCACGCCTCAGATGAAACAAAATTGCAGGAGGCTGCAGAAAGCCCCTTGAATAGGGCAAAGGAAAACAGGAAAAGTCTGCTGACACAAACACAAGAACCTGGGAGCCGCTCTGAGTTTGCAGCCCACCAGGCAGAGGGGAGGTCTGAGTTAGATGAGAGTCAGTGAGGGCTGCACTCAGCCCATGCTGTAATAAAGAATGAGACAGGAAAAATTGAAGATATTCAAACAAAAGGCATGTTCAGAGGAACATGCATTTCCCTTCTGAAAGCCACAAAAAGCACAGTAAATATTCCATGCAAAATCATCAATGGAAAAAAATATTAAAAACTGCAAAGTGTAGAGGCATTTCTATTGTAAAAACTCATCATCTATGATAGAATCACACTGATGCAAGATCGCGAGGATGCTGGACTGGATGCACACCATCCTGAACTGTGCGTATGTGTGCGTGTGCGTATGCGTGTGCGTGTGCATGTGTGTGTATATATGTGTGCACGTCTGTGCTGGGGGAAGGTATAGGGAGTTAAATCTGTCTTTGAATACATAGCTTAGTTATATGTCAGGATTTTTTTTCAAATGCTTCCTGAGTGGAAGTTTCAGGTGCATCCCTAAGGAATGGTAGCTGTGGGTCAGTGGATCCCAGAAGTTCACCCTGGCTGTATAGCTCACCAGTGGGGAGAAATGACCCATGCACAACCTGATCCATTCAAGGGACACTCCAGTGGGTGCAATGCTCCACATTGTCTTGGCTTTGCCCCCTAGATCTGTAGCCGTTTAGCACACTTCTAAAACCTAATAAGATGGTACTCAGTCTGCACTGTGAGCCTTTAGTACAGCGTGACTTCACTCACATACGAAAGACAAGATTTCCTAATCTTTTATCCACAGGGCTACATGAGCAAGAACAGTCTTATTCCCATAACAATTTTAGCCTGACTCTTAAAAGAGAAAGGGCACAAGAGATTGGACATCTGAAGGCAGAGTAAGGATCTGACCTATGGTTATGTCTTCCTGGAATGTGTTTTGTCAATCTGTGGTACAAAGGAAGAGTATTTCTGTCCCTGCGCTCTTAAGATCGGTGGGTGACCCCTGGCCAGCTTGGAAGCATACTACCAAGGTGAGGTTGCACTCCTGGGCAGACGTAGGTAATTCATCTGATAGGGTGGAGGATTTAATATGCACCTCCTGCTCTTTCCACTTTGGTACTTTTGAAGACCTTTAAGCTGTGCATAATTGCTGTAACAAATTCCTTGATCAAGGTCTACACTCTGCATGTAAAATGCAGGTACCTCATTCAGACTTCTGACTTCATCTTTGGCAGATAGATAGCAGAAAAATGATGGGTTGATCAACTTATAGAAAACATCAGCCATAGAGATGAGAGGAGTGTTCTGGATGTGATTAAAAAGTCTTAAACCAAACCTAACAACCCAAGAAACTGTTCAAGAAGCTTCTGAAGCTCAACTTCTCTTGTATGTATACCTCTGCCTGCCTTCACCCAGGACTACAAATGCTGAAGGGATGAGAAATCCTGCTCCCAGAGGGGTCTGTATCAATAAAACCACAGCAGGCTTGAAAGCTTTGCGGGAGGCTTGTTCTCAGCATTGTTTCATCTCTCTGTTTGAGTGTTTGCTTTTGTTGTGTTCTCTTCCTCAGCAGCTGTACTCATTGAGAGAGAAATGAATATGTTGTATATGGTGTTGGTTCATGTCCCACAGGAAAAATTGTAGAGATGAGTGATTTTACCATTTCTCATTGCCAGGTTAAGGAATAGAAAATAGCATCAGAATTGAAGGTATTGACATAAGAGGGGGTAAAGAGATGAGTGGTGTGAAGGAGGAGTTCAAAGATTTCTGTAATAAAGCTCTTTGTTCTAGTTTCCACCCTACAGAGAAACAACTTTTTTTAGTAAATATCAAATCTTGGTTTACAGTATTGGGGAGAAAATGGCCAGGAACAGAGTAGCACACCGCAGGAGAAAAACAAATAATGTCCTTCGCTTTCAGCCATGCTGGTGGTATGGCCAGTTGTGACAGGAAAAGCCCTGAATCCCGTTTCAGTAAATCGAGCACAGCTGGGACATCAACAAGTCCGGGGTTTGCTTTTGTCTCCTGGGACTGGGGTTGCATTGATGTTGCACACACAGCCTCTGGGGCTGGAGTATGTCACAGATGGCTGGGGCTGGGCTTCTTCAGAGGTCAGGACTGCTTTGGCTGGGGATTTTGGGTTAGGTCCGTTGCAGATTATCACTCTGAGCTTTGATATTCTTTCTCAGTGTGAAATTAAAAGGATCCACATGGTGGATTTGGAATCTAATATTTGGATGTGGAGAGCCCTGGGCACTAAGCTCCCAGTCTTTAACAGGAGCTTTGCACATGCTGAGGCTTGGGCTAGCAGGTTCTGCATGTTGGTCAGTGGTGAGAAAGCATCGCACCCTGTTTCAGGCAACAGAAGAGGCTTACAGCCTCAGGATATACTCATTTTCAAGTGTTTGAATAAGATGAAGCAACAGAGTTGTATGGGAAATACTTAAAGGAATTCCAAAAGACCTCCCTGTACTCATAATCTGTTCTATAGCATAAAAGGGTATGGAAAGACCAGCATTTCTTTTAGACAAATATCTCGTATTTCTTTTGTCAAATGTTCTCTTTTGTGAGGGCTGTCTGACCATCCCAGACAGAAGCAGGGATCTCGGGTTGCATGCTTTTTCCATCACCGGCTGTCTGTCTGCACGCGTGACCTATTGGTGTCCCTGGTGATCTGTGCAGACACTCATACAGAAAGGAGTGCCACCTCTTGGCATTAAGAGCCTCTTTTCTGACCTCTGGAAAAATGGATTTTTAGCGTGAATTTGGGGAGCGAATTGTGCCCGAGGCAGTCTCCTGTACCGTGAAATCCTCCCTTTGCAGGACTGTGGGGGGATGAAGGGAGATGCAAGGAGCCGGGTTCCCCTCCGTGAAATCTGGGAGGAGGCAAGGAGGGAGAGCAGAGTCCCAGAGACCCAAGAGAGGTGACTCTGGGTTTTGGCAGGCTCCCTCAGAGATCTACAGACCCTGAGGCTTTATCTGCAGGGTGGCCAACATCTGACAAAACAATCTGCTGGGATCCTCATTCAGGGAACCTCACAGGCTTTCCTGCGGCTTGCCCAGATTTCCCCACCCAGGGAGTGGATCTGGCATGGGCAATGCAAGCAGTCTGATTTCAAAACACACCGTGCCATAAATTCCATCAAAGGGGGAAGCACTGCAGATCAGATGGCAGGCTCCGACCCACCCACCTCTCCCCATTTGCGTGCCTAAATCAGTTGAGATGCCGATTTTCTTGTAAGTTTATTTTCTTTTACTCTCTCTATTAACCCAGTGCATAAGAGGAAATCTGCAGCACATTAGATTAACGCTATCTCTTCTGAAGCTGGTGGATTGCAGCTCTGCAAGCCACCCTTTAGAGCTGGTGTACAGATAATATAGAGCCACGAGAGGGAGCGAGAGTATTAAAAACAGCAGTTTGGGATTGAAGAGGGAGTTAGTTATGCCTCTGGATAAGCACAGTCAGCTTTAGAGTGATAGAAACCAATAAAATATAAAGAGCTGGAAGAATGAAGGGGAGGCTTGGCTCAGAAGATATGTTGTATTAAAAGGTGGACAACTAAAATATAGTTTAAAGCCATTTTGATACATGTGGTAGCTGTTAATTTTTTTCAATTCTTGGTTTCTTTTTATGGAGAACACTGGCTAAGCTGCCTAAGCTGCCGAATGGCATAAAGATGTAGCTTTTACAAGTACTTTTATACTATCCATCTAAGAGAAAGGGAAAAGGGGAATATGAAATAAGGTGATTAATATGACCCTCAGTTGCACAGAATTGAAACACAATACTTTATTTTTACAACAGCACCGCTGAAGCAAGGTTTGCCTTTTCTATCACTGCTCCCTTGTGTGACTGTGAGCAAATCACCCAGACCCAGATCCTCAGGGGTAATTAGGTAACTAATACTCAGAAAAATTGCAGAACTGAAGTACCTAAATAATCCTGTAGTCCTATTTCCCTTATGCCCCATTTGCTCTCTCTGACTGAAATGAATGCGTTATAACTTTTTCCCCTCACAGCGAAACTGAACACGCTCAATACACTGCAGAGTGTAAGAAGATTTTATGTTGCAGGTACCTGGGGCTCAGGGGCTTTGATTGTTACAACTAGCATAAAATAACTAGATTTTTTATTTTTTATGATGCTATTTGTTGTTCAAGTGCATCCTGGGCTGGTTTTCCATGCAGCTATGCAGAAGCCATGCCACTGAGGCTGCAAGCCAGGTATTCTGGTTAAAAAGTCAAGATCCCCAGAGCTCTGCAGCGAGGCACACACGGCATTGATCTGGCTTCCTATTACAGCCCTGTCTTTTCTGTCTCACAGGTTTTATCAGTTTACTTTATTGTAATAGGTTCATCCAGGCTGCAATAATTAAGGGTGTGTCAGATTTTTCCATAATACAATCTTATTTTCCAATGAGCTATATAATTTCACTCTTGGCTGCAACTTGACATACATAGTTGAGAACCTCCTGCTTTTAAACAATTTTTTAATGCCTTGAAGCATTCTTTGAAACAAATTGGGCCATTTAGAAAAAGAGGACTGCACTCCATAATATGCTGGTTCTAAAAACCCCTTTCAAGTCAGTAGGAATTCCTCCCCCTCCTTCTCCTGATATATTTCAAGCCACAAATAATGACAGGAGTTATATGAATTACTGATGTTAAAGATATTACAAAATTTCATTGTGGAGGTATTAGCTCCACAGTTAAGGTTATATTGAGTTTTGATTTTAAAGCAGGTGCAAAATTTACTGTTGAAAAATTAGTTGTGGTGCCTCAAAAACTATATGTACTGCGTAAGTTCATGCCTCTTCTAGGTAGTGGTATTTACGGTGAAAGCTGCCTGAAATGTGTCCTTTTAAGACCCAATTTTCAGTTTCTCAGAACTTTGCCAATCTTTCTGAGTTGAAATACCCCCTGCAGCATGTTTGCCCCAGAGTGAATGCTTTTGGAAAAGTGTTAGCAAAAGATCCAGGAAAAATATTGCAAAGATGGTGCATAGGTTCTCCAGCATGGTACGCAGGAAAAGATGAGCTGCTTCACTCATTTTAGAAATTTTCAGCCACCATTTTGTTGAAGGACTCTAGCATCCTCATGGTTTACACCACATCTGAAACCTGAGTTGTGGGCCACTCCTGACTAGGTGTCAAAAACATGCTTTAGCATTCACACACACACACACACACACACACACACACACACACAGAAAGCTATGAACATCTGGCCAAGTCCCTCTGCAGCCTTTCAATTCACTGCAGCTCACAGGAGGGTTGTTAAAGAGAGCTGATGCTCTCATCAGTGAGCATGGTCTGACAAGTCTGAGCAGAGCTGTCCTCACAGCCTCATTGCTCACTTCCAGCATCGGGCACAATGGCACAGGGCTGCCTCCTTCGGCTCTCCCAGCTTGCCACCGGGGCTACCAGCCAGCTAGAAGAGCTCCATGGTATCAGCCTAAGGATCAAAAAAACCAAAATGGGATGAGCCAAAAGCAAGGAGCTACATCCTCAAGTGTGCACAACAGAGGACCACTCTCCATATGGAGCCAAGGGGCAGAACTCCTCGTTGTTTGAGGCTCAAGCTGCTGGTGAATGAGACGGGACTCATCAGATTCAGTCTGACAAAATATTTTCTTCTATATCCCCGTCTTGTGCACTACATGAGATAGATGGGATTCAGGAAATGGGTCAGGATGGGGATTTAGCAAAAACAACCCTGGTCTCACTAGAAGAAAGGAAGGCAGTGAAGGGCTTGCAGCTGTGGGAAGGCTGGACGGGTTGTTAAAGCAGAGAGTGACACCCAATCCTGCCCGCTGACTGTGAAGTCCTATGCGATCCTTGATGGGAGACAAGAATTTTCTTCTCAGCCATTCCAAAGAAACAGTCTGACAGCAGATCCAATGCAGGACAGACTTTTTCAAATAGGTATCAAATTCAGAGCAATCTGTCTGAACAACACTTGGTCCTCAGAGCCATCCCCTGAGGAGCCACCTCCTTCCTGCAGTACATGGCTTGTCCCCTGCCAGTCACCTCCATCCTTCCCTCTGCGCAGGTGGGTTGGACGGGGCTCTGAGCAACCTGATCTGGTTGGAGATGTCCCTGCTCCTTGCAGGGGGGTTGGACTGAATGACCTTTAAAGGTCTCTTCCAACCCAAACTATTCTATGATTCTGTGATTCTATGGGCCAAGGCTGGCGTGGGTTCAGCTGAGCCCAAGGGCTCTCACAGGATAGGTCACCTTACATCCCTGGGCAAGCAGCATAAATCACTTTTTTTTTTTTTTTTCCACAGGTGGTGACTAAGGCTATGTGTTCCTCATTGTAGTGCCTACCAGGGGGCATCTGGTATCCGGTCTGCAGCAACGCTCAGCTTTCAGGGAGACAACCGGAGTTGGTGGGAATTATGCTTGGAATAAATAAAGTGCCCTATGATAAATAAAGTGCCATAAAACAACATTGGATGAAAAATCTGGGGCTTGACATTTCAAATCAGGATTTGACAAATGAGGAGAAGGTTTTGATGTGAATATTTGTGCATCTTTCCTCATCTGTAGCAGGAGAAGGGTGAGAACTCTTCATGTCATAAGGGTACTATCAGGACAAATCCGTTTGGGAAGCATTTGCGTATTATCCTGATGGAGCCATAGACAAATTTGTCATGAATGATTAATTTGTTTCCCACTACTGAAGTTTTCTGCAGGGTTATTCCACTGAAGTTTCATTTTGAAAAAAAACAATAAAAGTAAAACTTTCTCAGCATTTTTCAGCACAAAATATGTACAGATTTTGCTACAAACTGAAAAAAAAAGAGTTTTTAATGTGTTCAAAAATGGTAACTTGGCTTTACCTCTGATTTTTTTTCGTAAGAATGAATTTTAAAAAATGTTTTTGCTTCAGTTTGGGTGGAAAGAGTTTGAAATGTCAGAAGCTTTGCCTAATTGGAAAAAAACCCAACCAAACAAACAAATAATTCGCTAAGAGATTTATTATTTTGAGAAAGATCTAGGAGCTCTTTCTTTCAAAGGCTACCTTCAGATGACTTCAGTGGTGCTAGAATTTTGTTCTTTGATCTTGGAAATGTAGCCAAGGCATCAGTGTGTGAGGACCCTAGTAACTGCATTTCTGCTTTCGGATTTGCATAAATCCAGGAAAGAGCGTAGCATTAGAGCTCAGTGTCAGAGATTAAGAAGGTACCACGTTTAAGTGAAGTGTGATTATTGCTGACCAAAGTGGATAAAGGAATACATGTGAATAAATCAAAGAAATATAAATATTAATAGTGGTAAAAATAATAATAAAGCATAATTCTGACAAATTCTGAGGAATGAGGGTCTGTGATTCTGCTTGAGATGAAAATCAGGATTAAGTCAAATAAATTTAAATGATACGAATGACAAGCGCATCAGACCCAGGTTTTTCAAGACAGGCAAGAAGAAGCTTGTAGCAAGTCCCATTTCAGTTAGCACTTCAGAATGGTGCAGCGAATTTGAGTAAATTCTTATATGGAACATGAAGGTGAATCTAGGCAGCAAGAATGAAAAAAACAGTTTAGAATGGACAGTAGTTTGGACAGGATGATTTTCTTCAGCTATCTTGCTCTGACATATGTTGTTGTTTTATTCAAAAGAATACACGTGGTTTGAAAGCATTGTGCCTTTCATTGAAGACAGATCAGGCAGAATGCCTTATAAAAATATTTCATATATTTTCTAAACGCTTTGCTGCTGCCAGAATCAGCAAGGGTACATTATCTAGAGTGCAATCAAATGTCATGCTAGAAAAGCACTAAAGCCTTTTTAATTAAAAATGTCATAAAGGCTTAAGTAAAATTATAACTGCTGGTTACTGTAATCTTCTCAGAGGGGTACTCGTGTGTGTGTGTGTGCTTGTGCCTGCGCGTGTGGGGCTACGCGGGTGTGCTGGAGTGCAGCAGAAAATGAACCCCGTGCAAACAGCGAAGCACAATGTCTGCAAGGGTTCATCTGAACTTGCAGCTGCGCATACGCTCCAGCCGGACACTTAACCCTTTCCTGCTCCTGCATGAATGCCGCACAGCTTCGCAGGCTGACATGCACAGCAAACGCCGTGAGCAGGGCAAGCACAGCCGTTACACAAGATGTGAATTTTGCAATGAACATGTGATTTGAAACCTCACAAGGAGCCATTCCCAGCACCATACTATGTATGCAATGCACCTTCACCCCTCTTGCTGCTGGGGTTGACAGAGGAAAGGAAAGAGGTCGGTGGAGCTCCAGCTGTTTGTGACAGCCAAAATCTGAGGCAGGACATCTTAAAATTGCCCAAGGCAGGGTCAGCACACAGCTGCCCCGAGACAGGCTCTTCCACCTTATACACTCCCCAGCTCCAGCCACCACACAGGCATTTATGGGATGGTTACTACTTCAAGTCACGCACTGCTCCCACCCAGATGAAATTGCTGCCCCTATTCTCATCCCAGCAGTAGCAGGAAAGGAAAGCATTTCCATCTATAGCTCTCTGCTGCTTTTCCTTTCTGCCACAATTTTTCCTTCAACACCCTCTTACTTAAGCTCCTTTCATTGAAACTTTTTCCCCCTTTAACCTTCCTGTTCCTTTTTCCACTTCCTCCCCCCCAGCCCCAACACAGACTCTGACACCACTCTGACACCAGCAGAAATGCTGAATTTTGCTTTGAAAAACTATGTTAAGTTATAAATATCCTGCTGCAATCCAGAATTCCCACTTCACACATGCTAGGCCATTATACTCACCAGCAACACCATGTAGCTTCCAAAACTAACCATTGGCATGTGAACGCTGACAATTCAGGCACTATATAATGATGGAGATCTGTTCTTTAAAGGCTAAACTGTGGCTTTGCTATGAGACCCATGTAAATGGTTGGACAATGTTACATTGCCCCAGCAGCAGACTGCAAGGCAAGCTGAGTCCAAGTGCCCTGTTCCAGCAGCCACTCACAGTATAAATTTTTATGGGGTGTCTGAGTCCTGTTGTTCCCTTGTGTGGCTCTGGAAATTTCACCACAATTTGTCCCCAAGGCAGTTCACATATTTGGAGAAGCAAGTTGCTGAAGTGGCCTGAGAACTGAACAGTCCTTTTGTAGCAAATTCACTGAAACAGACAGTTTGATGTGTCAATACACAATGAATCACACAAAGCCTGGTACTCTCTGGTGCATGTATATTTTGGAAGCAGTGGGATAGACAGAAAAAGTGCACCTTGTCATCCTTATGCTCTTACATTTACTTGTACAACCTTTTACTTGTCTAATGAAAAAATTAAAATGTTGGTCTGATTGACTTCACCCACGTGCCTAACCAGCATGCTCCCCTGAATGCATTCTCTGCCTGTATTATCAGATGCTCAAAACAGAAGATTTAAATTAAAAAAAAAAAAGTCTTTTCCCAACCGTACATTTCTCCACTGCTCCATCACAGAAAAAAAAAATCCTGATGGCCAAATGAGTGAATGAGACAGATTTCACCCACTACTGTGAGGCAAATACTGTTTCTTTAGCAGTGGTATCTTTACTTCTACAGTCAACCAGTTCTCACTGTGCCACCAAAGTTTTTATTTTTTAAAGTGAGACTATAATGGACATAAATACTCCTTGGCACTTATGTTTGGGTTCCTCATCTATTACATGTCTGTTTATTTGCAATTAATTAATTTAAAATTACAAATTCCTGGTACTAAACACTTGCAGTGAATCTCTTGTTTCATTTTTTCTTGTCTTATGAAGGTAAACACAAGATGCCATCATGCTTGGATCCAGTGCATGGACTAGCAACATTTGAGTAGCTCTTACAGGGCAATATAGCGCTAAGTTTTGTAGTTGAAATAAGAAAATAGTTTGTGCCTTGAAAAGCAGGAGATTCAGAATTGTTTCTCCAAGGAGAAACTTTATACAAGAAGATTCCAGCTTTCAGAGAACATGCACAATTGTCGGAGGAACTAAGCCAGAGATTGCATCTAGGTGTCACAGTGGCTGGAAGATCTCTCTGTAGCTTTTACTGTTTCAAATGAGTGGTCACAGTTTAGGAACCTTTGCAAAGCCCCTGAGTTACAGGTTGGAAATATCAAATCCTGGTTTCTGTAGTAATAAACAGTGACTGATAACAGCCAGAAAGTGGGGTCTCCACAGCTTCTTAAGGGGAGTTGGACTAGATGATCTTTAAAGGTCCTTTTCAACCCAAACTATTCTATGATTCTATGATTCTATGATTCTATAATCTGCTCTCATCCTAGAAACTGAGCACAGCTGGCCTCAGAGACATCTGTATTAGTCCATCAAACATTCTCAGGACTGTGCTAACAATGTAATAGTACAGGTAAGCCGGCACCAGTGCTCAATTGAACAGACAGATATTGCTGAGACCTGTAGCCTGTTCTGGGGTAGCAGTCTCTGAGACTGTTGAGTCTGAGAAGCCCATGAAAAAGATCTGAATCCAGCATTTTGGGACACAAAGCCTATGCCAGTCAAACTAAGAACATGCTTTGGATTATCCCGAGTAATCTAAATTACCTAATTTAAAATCCAGATTTATAAATCTCACATCACTGCCAAGTCTTTCAATTAATGGAAGTACCCTTGAATTTCATAGGAAATTGAGAGGGACCTGAATTAAAACCTGTAAAATTTTTCTGTACATGATTAAATGGAAACATCTGTGCAGTCTCTGTCATCAGAAATATCTGACCACTTTCTAGTCACTACAGCATTGAGAGCCAGTCTTATTCCATGACTGGAAGCTAATGTCTTGGGTAGATCCAGTTACCTCCTTTAAGAATTATTTTAAGGAATTAGCAATGCTTAAAGTCTTCATCTTAATAAATGAAGATATTTTCTGCTTTCTGCTCCAGTGAGACTACAGCCCATATTGCACCATTTCATTACGGTAAACCATCACACCATCATAAATAAAACAATAAATCTTCAGCATATGGAAAACACTCCTCAGTTTGACAGGACTGAAACAATTTCCCTATTGCAGGTAGTTACCCCCCGGAGACAAAGACCGATCATCCTCAGGCTGCTTTGGCTGATGCATGCAGAAGGGCAGCATCAATGTCTCTGTGCCTCCGTGGGCCATGGCCTTCCTCACTTGCCAGCTGTCTCCTTGGAAATCTGGTGGCAGCAGGTGAAGCTCACATGCTGTTGTAGACCAGACATTGCCCGAGCATCTGAACCATTTCCAAAACAGTTTACCTAGACCTTGGATTTCTGCCGTCAGTGGAGAGTCCAAAAGAGACACCTCTCTTGGCATGATCTTTGTGCATTTTTTAAAGTCCTTTCTGGTGAAAGACTGGATTTTGGAGTACAAAGGCTTTTGAGGAGCTGCCTCAGCAGAACCACGCAGTCATAAATATAAGCGTGACATTTGGTACCTGCTGTTGAAATGGAGGCACAAACATATGATAAAGGGGCTGGCTGATAGATGGGGACATGTTGGGTGCACTATAGTGATAAATTGTTTCCCTGTTATGCCTAGGAGACAGAAGTGATGCACATATGGCATACTGGCATACTGTCACTTCTGTATTTCCAACGTAGTAGAAAGCTGTGAATCTAACAGCTCTTCCTAATTGATTATGCCAGTGCTGGTCAGTATTAAAATGACAAAATGAAATAATGCCTTTGCTCTACATTATTAGTGATTTTTAGATGGGGCCTGATTTCATATTATGACAGCATCACTTTGTATCAGCTCAAAACTTTGTAGTCATTGCAGATAACTTGGAATGACTTTCTAGGCATTAAGCGTGCTGAAAATACCTATCTCATTAGAAACTGGCGCTTCAGGGAGCCTGAATGAAAATGTAACGACCATTTCATATGGAGAATCTGTAAATTTGAGATTTACCTATGCTGAAAGATTAAAAGGCTCCTTCCATCCTACATCAAGTAGGTATCAGCATCCAAGGTTATGAGGTGTGTAGGACTGTATTTGGCTGCCTCTGACTTCACACTCTGAGTCACAATGTAGCATGGGATTAGTCTTTAATGTGAGACTCAGAATATACTGTACCATCATCACCTTCTTCTCTGTGCCACTATAGAATATAAATAATATTCCTTTTTATACGATAATTCAGCACAGAGTATGAATGATTTTCTGTATAAATAATTACATGTTGAAAAGCTGCCTTCCAGTTACTTGATTAGAGTATAACCAGTATTGCTATCTATACTTAATCAATATCCCAGATAGTGTCTGATTGTGGAACAAATACCCGTGATTCTCCTAGTAAAAAACAATGTTGCTGCCTCCCTACTCGATGCTGACTCATCAGCCAAGATGCATTATGACTCCTGTACCTTTCTGCTTCGCACTACTAACCAAAAAGCTCTGGCTCTTAATATACTTTCCAACCGAAATAATAATGCTTTTTCTTCCCTCTTCCCTCTCACACATTCCAGTGCAGTATCAACGAGGCAGAAATATTTAGCATATTTCCAATGCTAGGCTGTAATTTTAATTTTTGAGCAGCAGGCACAGCGCTAGACAGGTGTTTTGAAATGTAAATAAAAAGCAGTGTAGTGTGGGACACAGTACACAAACCGCTGCAGAAGACTCTGGCACAATGAGAAGCATCGCTCTGTTTAACAGGGTGACAGGCCTGTGTAATGAGCAGAAACCGCTCACTTAAAATCTTTACTGCAGCTCTCCAACTAAAATACAAAACATATTCCAAGAAGGCAGGAGGTGGAATAGCAGAGCCCCAGCACAATGTGGAGGGTAGCGCACAACAGCTCAGTAAAAAACCCCATGTAAATGTATGTAAATGTACGACAGGCCTCCCAAGCGAGGCAAGAGCCAGCAAATAGCAGCAGGCAGCGTTTGCTCTGACCGGCGAGATGCCGAGCAGCCAAAAGGCCACGTGTGTGTCTTAAACGCCTGCGCTCGGAGCAGGTTTCTAAGCAAGTTATCCATTTCCAACATTATGTGCCTGTGGCTAAAGGGATTAGCCAGTGGTAATCCAGTTCTGGAGGAGATTAACTTTCAAAAATAAGAGAAAGCTTCTGCAGTTGGACACATTTTTGGCTCTGCGGAGTTGGGTGGAGTGTTAGGCTGGGTGGGGGAGGGGGAAGGATGAATAACCTCCACCCTCTGTCTATCTCCCCACTAGAGGCCTCTACACAACTGTCAAAAAAAGCTTTTATTGTCAGCATATTTTTAGGCCACTTAAGATGACAAAGTGCAGGAACCAGTTAGGCAGCCTTTTATGGAAGGCAAAGCCCTGTGCGAACAGAGCTCCAGGCACAAAACTGACCCTTAGGTAAGGAGCATTTCCACCCTTACCTGGTAGCTGCCCTAGGACTAGTAATATATTTATATTTAAAGCTTGATCCTGACTTCACATTAGACAATGGTTTATGCAAAGTGATCCCACTGCCTTCAGTGATGCTATTTTTTTGTTGATATTGATGCAAGCAAGGTGAAAAGCAAGGAGAAAAGCAAGAAAGTACCATGTTATAACAAATAATGTGAACAGTACATTTGATTTCTCTGTATATTGTTATATCTTTCAGCTACTGTTATCTGGAAAGCTGCATCTGAGCTATGCTACTTGAGCTCTCTGGCTTCCCATTAAAACGTTATTTCAAATGACTCTTACTTTTAGAAGCTGCTTTTCAGTGCTTCAGCCTTTTCAGGCAGAACCAGTGCTGATGCTAACGACATCAGCATTGATGTCTATCCCACAGACCGTAGCAGGTCTCTAATTCCATCAAGAGAAAGACTTGAGGGGTTGGCTAATGTCACCAGAAACCCTCAATGGAATTACAGCCGCAATTGTGAGGGTCTGGAGTATTTCAGTTGCTGCAGTACAGGGCAGGACTGCTATTGCACTACCGTCTCTCCGCTGCTCTCTGAGACGCAGTCATATTGAACTGTCCTGAGCAGTGTGGAGCGATTAGGGAGAGAATACGTCTGTTCTCCCTTGGTGTCAGCGGCGGTGTCTTCTTGGGGTTTTTTAAGCCCAAGAGAATTAGGGGATCTCCACCCTAGCAACCCGCAGCCTAGGTGAGGGGTGCTTGGGTTGTGAAGTGCTGGCTTCCCACAGCCACAGAGAGCCATGTTTAGAGGCCCTTTGCTTTAGGAATGAGAGGCTAAATTCACTGTACTGCCTTGGACATTGAGTTTAACCTCATATATGCCTACATTTATATAGTCCATATACTGCCAATATTTTCTAAGACTTCTTGCAGCTGAGGTCACCTTTTACCTGTTTCAGCCTCTCGCTCTCTGTGAATGAACGCACTTTTTCTCTCCCCATCTCATAACATGAACTTTCTGCTCACTACTGTTAGGATGGCTAAAGACTTTATTGCATGAAATCACCAGCACCCTTCTCCTGCTTCTTTCTTCTTGGAGGCTGGAAAACCTATTTAATATGAAAATAGAACATATGTGTGTATACATATGCTTTGCCGTGCGACAGCCACAGCTATACACACCTGTGCAAACCCTGCCAAAAACATAAGGAAACAAAAAAATCCCAAACTCAGTAACAAAAACCTCCAAACAAAACAGTGGGTTTAAAAAAAAAGGGCATCGGTGTTGTATTGTTTCGTTAAAATCAGAAAACAAAGGCATATGGGCAGCACCTGGGTGTGTAGCTGTGACCCCACTCTCCCCCAGGAACATACAGGTTTCTCTTCCTGCTGTAGGCAGAGGTCAGTGATAATATTCTGCTTACTTGTTTCTGAAGGTCACCTTCTTCTTCCAGACTCTCAACAAATATTCCGGAAACTTTCTCAGCAGTGTTATCTTCTGAGGAGCATTATAATACCTCCTCTGGCCTCCTCCCACCACCCAGTACCCAGTCCCAGTTAGACTGGCAGAGATGCTATCACACATGCTCTCCTCTTTTTCCTTTGTGTGCTCCCACAGAAATTACTCTTCAAGCTGAGTTGTGCTTCCAGACTCCTTAAAATATCATAGATTTTCAGCACTAAATGAAACCTAATAACACTAATGAATAGAGAGCTTTTATCTTGCTTTTTTTTTTCCAAGTTCAATTATTATGGCTCAAACCTTAATAATTACCCCATCATTTTATCTGCGATTGCTTAGTGTGATGATTTCACGAGCTTTGCTGGGGAAGAGGTAATCTAGCCAAGGAAAGTTTTCAGGCTATCTGGCAGCCTTTCTTCTCAAAAGCTGTATTGTTCCTATTGGAGTTTACTCTACTATTTCATCCAATTCGTCTTGACGTTTTGCTGTTTGCATGGTGAGCTCTTAAGGAAAAAGATGGTTTAGTCTTTGTCCTCTTTATCTCTACCCTCATCTTGTTCGTTGTTAGCATTGAAAGCAGAAGCAATGGCTATCTATATGCCAAAAGAAAAGACAACTGACTTCCTTCTAGGTTTATCTGGCCTCCTTCAAGCTAATTTAAAGAAGTAGTCCTGGCAGGCCATATAAATGAGGATATAAATGGTCGTAACCTGTGTAGGGAGACTTTTAAATGCACCTAGCAGATTTAAGAGCACGTATCTAATTGTGCCTAAATCACTTATGTCCTTTCATAAAATTCCTTATCTCCAGTGCTCTCCTGAAGTAAAGTAAAGAGGCTGCATGGACAAAAGGAGGGAGAGGGATCTTGGACTCCGAGACTGTTGAATTTCTTTCAAAGATTCGGTTCAAGGGAAAGGAAAATTAAGCCTTGAAAAAGGGTGGTATCTCTGACAATGAAAAAAAAATTCTTTAGTCATAAGAATGGCCTCTTCTAGTCTGTTCTTTAGGCTTTATTTTTCCCTGGCAGCATCTTTTTCTTGCAAACAAAGCATAAATCTTGAGATTAATATATCTTTTCCAAAGCAATCATATGCACTCCTTTAACAAAATATACAGAAAGCATTATATTCCCAAGAGGAGCTACATCATTTCCCATCTGGAAAATTCCTGCAGCTAGCCTTGAGACGATAGAACTGTTTTCCCATGGAATTTTTTTAAAACCATCTTATGCCAAACTAAAGTGGAAATTTTGAATTTTATGAAAGATTGGAATTTTTTCTTTATTATGTCCCTAAGTTTGGAAACATCAGAGCATTTATTGCATTTTGTTTTGAAAATGTCAGAAAGTTTCAGTTCAGTAGAATTAAAGGATTTCATTTAGACCATGGCAAATCACAGTATAAAACATTAAATACCGTAGATATATTATATTGAGAGTAACATCAATATTTAATCCTCAGGTCAGAGGAAAATGCACAAAAACAATAAAGCCAAATAGATTTCTTCTAAGACTAGTGAAGTTCTTTATGTTATTTAAATGAAACAAAACTGTATTATTAATTTTTACTTTCTTTTATTGAAAATGAAAGCAAGTCCCACCTTTGCCAAAAATGGCATCTTTAATCTTGAATATTATCTGCAGTCATGCCCCTCTGTCTCAAAAAGGATATTGCAGAGCTGATAACAGCACGGAGAAGGTCAAAGAAGCTCAAAGATGTGGAGAGGCTGCTGCGATCAAGTACAGGGCTGGCAACTGGAAAGAGGTGGATGAGGGGAGATGGGGCACCTCGATGGCCTAGAAAAAGTGCATTGGGAGAGATTATTCATTTCCTCTTCCAGTGTAAGAAGGAGAAAGGAGTGGTGGCAGAGTCAAAACAGATGAGAGAAGCTGTTTTCCTGCACATGTACATATGAGCCACAAGGCTCCTTGCCTGTGGAAGGATCAAAGTTTTATCAAGGAAGTGGGCAAACTACAGGGTGAAAACCTACAATATACTGCTGAACACGGAGGTGCTGCCTCTGGTTCAGGAAGCCCCT
Source organism: Tetrax tetrax (assembly GCA_009806455.1). NCBI lineage: Eukaryota > Metazoa > Chordata > Aves > Otidiformes > Otididae > Tetrax > Tetrax tetrax. The sequence continues at coordinate 45,613 of WHYT01017167.1, read as the reverse complement.
GTGCTGCGAACGCGGGAGGCTGAGGGAGGTTAGCAAAGTGTCTCTGTAGCAGCGTGAGAGCCTCCTCCCTGGTCCCCCCTTTGGGCTACCTGGGCTTCCAGGCAGTTGTCTTAAAGGGCTTTCCAGAGTCAGATCCTAAACACGTGCTAAAAATGGCCTTGACCACAACTTTCGAAGAGCTGCAAATTCTCCTTGGTTGCACCAGTCCAAAGTGTTAAGGTTGCTTGTTGCACCTCATCTCCAAAAGGCTGACAGGTTCCTCATGGAACCCATTCTCCTTCCACTAGCGTTGAGGCTGCAGAAAGCCATTCTGTTACCTGAAATAATGCTTGAAGATGTGAGGCAGAGGGCAAGTTGTTCACGCCAGCTCATTTTCAAGCTGCCATCTCTCAAGCAACATGACAAGCTTGGGATGCATACTTTGGAAAGTCTGGAGGGAGGAAAAGTGTGTGGTTAGCCAGCTAACCACTGGATGACACTGTTGTTTCACACAGCTAGAGCTGCAAGGCTTCATCTGGCAGTGAAAATGTGCCTTGTGAAAGAAAAGTGCAGATGTGGGGTTTTAAGTGTTTAGTGTATTCTGTGTCTTAGTGCAAGGGGCAAATTCATTGTATTTGCCTTTGTGTATGTCCTCACAATTAAATGCTGGCTTTCATTCCTAGGCGTTTAGGTTAAACAGCCTGATTCAATCTGGGTTTAGCCACTGCTGCCTGAGTTCTCCAGATCCATAGCAATGAAGAAAATAGTAACTTCATATGTCACACAGGGCGGCTTTACTTACAACATCACTTAGAAGATTAAAAATAAATTGAAGCATATGTCACTTCAAAGGGGGCAAAAAAAGGACATCTGCATTATTTGATGCATTAATGAGAAAGTTCTGCCGAGTCTTGATTTGAACTGTATGGGAAATGATGCGATTGGTAAGCTTGCAAGTTAAATGTATTTCAAATGAAATTGTTTCTGAAATTTGTATTTAAGCTAGGTTAAGGGACTCTTGCATTTTATACTTCACCTTCTGACATCTTGTGCGTAAATTGAGCTTTACCCTTTTAACTTGAGGAGTTTACAATAAAAAAAAATCAAAGCAATTTAGCTACAGATATCTAAGACTGCATTTCAGTAGAATAAGCAAGAACAGCTCTCTTGCCCGAGGCAAATCTTATCATCCATGACCATCTGTGCAGCTACAAACTAACTACCTCCGGCACGGCGTGATTCTGTAGACATTGGGTTATGGACTAGCAAACTAACATCCATCCATTCTGATTTCCCCGCCCCCCAGCTCCAAATACTCCTCCCTCGTATAATCAATTCCTTTTAAACAGAAAAGAAGCATCTTTGTTCTTCCTTATCCCCAAAATGTGGAAGACTAGGTAATTTTTACCTTTCCCACACTTACAATGGTGATAAGGATAAGCAGAGGTCAGTAAAGTACGGCTGGATGTTAGAGATGCATAGGCAGAAACACTCATGAAAAATTCACAAGGAATGATATGAGTTTCTCCACGCCATCTTGGTGCTTCTGGTTCATACAGCTCGACTGAGGAAGGCTTCTTTCCTTCTGAAGGAAATATGACTTCCAGGAGGCTAATGTTCTGTGTTTAATGCATTAGCTTTTCCCCTTGGGGCTCAGTTACAAATGCAGCTCAGGCCAAATTGATGAAATATCAGTTAATATGCGAGTCTGACAGCTTGGAGAGGACACAGCTGCAGTAAGCTAGGACAGTCTTGGGGTGATAGAGAAAAATCTAAATATATGAAGGCCAGTATTTGCATATGTGGATCTTTCAGAGGCAGACACCGACAGCTTATTAATGAAACTAAGTATAATGAGTCTGTTTTTCCAGAGATAATTTCTCTGATGTTCATCCTACAGGGGAATTTTGCATGGTACAAAAAATGCAGGCCTAAACTATAGCCCATTTGTTTTATTATTAGTGTGACATTTGTGCTGTATAAAGACTTCAGATATGTCAACTTTTTCAGAATGTGTATCATGACTTTCTGAAAAATAGGATAGTGGAGACTTGCCAGAGCTTAAAAAAAAATGCCTTCCGTTTGGTTTACCCTGAAGCTGTAGGGATTGTTCCAGCAGAATGGAAGAAAGTCCAGTTTCAAATAATTTCCCACATAGCTACATTCACAAACATATTTTAAACTCATGTCAAGAAGCCAACAAAAAATTGTCTTTATGTATGTAACAGCCAATGCAGGTGGCTAAATAACATATGCAATCAGATTTAAAAAGGTTTCCAAATGTTTTTCTTAAAAATGCATTTGGGTAAAAACTGTGCACCTATAATCACCTGACATTGTGGATCTCTCTGAGATCCTAAGCCAAGTCCTCTCATCAGTCCATGAAATGGTGGCAGGAGCTCAGACCAATCGTGTGCGTTGTATTGGTCCCCTTCTGCTGCAATTTATTAGCCTGGTCATTTGGTGCAGTCTCCACACAGCTCCTCCAATGCTTCAGTGTGGATTAGGATTCAACTAGATTTTCTTGGATTCAGGGGCCCTGGAGCAGGCAGCAGTTGCTGCTTCTCACCCACTGGTGAGAAGAGCCTGGTGCTGAGAGGAGCCCTGCCAAGAGTCCACTGCGTCAGGGACTGTTGTGTCTCTGTATGCCATGAGAGGCAAAGCACGGATGTATGTTCCTCAATGATAACCCCATGTGCTCGTATATGTCTCTATCAAGTTATGTGTTGGCCCAGAAAACAGCTGAGATGTCTATAACATATCTTGAGGTTACACCCTGCAGATGGAAACATTTAGCTCTTTGTAGCCTGAATATGCACTACAGGGACTAGCAAAACCAGGAGGTGAAAATCCCTCAGACCTGGAAACTGCCGATGTCCCTTTAGAGAGGTGAGAAAATCAGAAATGTCCTCTCTCCTGTCAGTGTTTCACAGGTATTATATAATGGCTTATAAACTAATAAATGAAGTATCAAAGAAAATTTGAATGCACTCAAGTTCAAGAGTAGATCTTCCAAAAGTTAGCTTTTATCATAAAGAATGTGATGAAATGAAACAAGAATAGGTGGAAAAAGAGAGGAAGGACTGAGGCTTAAATAGAGATTTAAATATATTCCTTCTTTCAGGTAAATGGAGAAAGGCAAGAAAAAGTCCACAGATAAACTTGTTAAATAAACTTTGTGCTTACAAATACCTGGGCCTTTTACTTACTGATTTATGTCTGAAATAGCTTACATGTTTTTAACTTTTTTTTTTTATTCAAAACTCTTGCTAAACAATTTTCCCCTGATTTTCCCAAAGTTTACAGATATTTTAAAGTGATTGTATAAATTACCAGCACTAAGGAACCCTGCTCTTTATAAACCATTCCAAACAACTATCAGAAACTGCAAGCAAGATGGCATTGGTGGGATGAAAGAAAAGGAAGTATTTATGGCACAAGCCATTTGATGAGAAAAAAATTGAAACATTACCCCAAACAATAGGATTTATAAAGTCGGGCTAATTGTGTTTAACTTTTCTAGTTAGCAATTATTTGTTATTTGGTGGAAAAAACCTTCTCTGACTGCCTTTGTCTTTCAAAAATAAATGTTTTGAAGACAAAGTTTCCATAAAACACCTTCAAACAATGGGATTTCTAAGGTCAGAGTTGCTAGAAAACACAAGCCAGGCCTTCAGTCAGTGTAAACGGGTATCATTTGAAGCCAGCAGGAAGGAGTGCAATTTATACCAGCTGAGGGGCTCACCCGCTGCATCTGAGGTAAAGCAAGAACAGCAGAGCTGCTCTCTTTAATACAGTAACACGTTTTTCTTTCTCATCTCCAGGTTTTGGTTGATAATTTCCCTGTAAAAGTTTAAGCTTCTTCCTGAAAGCTGTCTGATTAGAGTATAAATAGGAAGGAAAATAGTCGCTTGAGACTGGGTCATGCTTTCAGAAAAAACAATAAACATGCAAGAATTTATTTTCACTACAATCCTGTAAAATAAATCTTGTTTTTCCATTGTACATACAGAGATACTGTATCACCCCACCACCAGGGTCAGGTGGCTTTTCCATGGCCAGTAAACAAATCACTGTTAAAATCACCCTGGTCCTCAGGAGACAATTGGTGTTTGCCTCGGTTGGTGACTTCAAGTGAGGTTAAAGCAGAAGCCTACACTTAAGAAATGAGAGCTTGCTTTTTAATCCCCTTCTGCAGAGGCATAAATCATCACTGTAGATTATATATTCTATTCCATTTGCCTTGAAATAGAAGAAATTAGTTTCTGCTACTACAGCACAAAACCACATTTGAGCAGTGGGTACATATTTACAAATGACCCTTAGAGCCCTCTTTCACCTGTGTCAAAAAAGAGGCCCAGTGCCAATGTTTGGAATTCTCTCCCAGTTAGCTATTTCTATTACATGCCGCTGTTTCAGTCCGTGCTCCGAAAGGAAGAGAATGAGAGTTACTTTGTGCTTTTGCTAGATGGTGCCAGAGTACGCTGCTGTTCTGCCCAGTTCACTGGAGCTGGCTGAAGCAAAAATCTAGCTGTTTACTAGAAAACCCCGCACTAAAGTGCAAGCTGTATGGTGCTGTTGATCTGCCCTGGTGATGGACATAGCAAACCGCCAAAGCTTAGTTGTGTGTAGAAGAAAGACTGGTTTCCGTTAGTAAGTTGAGCAAGTAATTAGAACTACTTTTCTGTGTTTGAAATCTGAAAGAAAATCGGTGTACTAGATAATTTTGATGCATTAGTTAATATTATGAAACTAGCAATCTAAGTAAGCAAATATTTGTAAAAACAATGCCAGCAACATCTATGTATCTATAAATCGATTTACATATAGCGCACTACTGATATTGTTAAGTCACTTCCATCAGGGACTTATAACTTGACAGGGTTGTTTTGCCTTCTACCTTCTCTCCTATTTTTCCTTCTATTTCCTTTTCCACGGGTCTGCAAGCAATTAGCATGCATGAAGAACTGCCAGAATACAGTTTTTTTTTTTTTCTTGATATGCATGTGTCACTGCCATAATATTACTGGAAATGTAATAATTTAAATGGTGAAACTAATTGCCTAGAAAGTGACAGCACTGAATGTGCTCTTTCATGGACTGTTCATTGTTGACAGTGGCCCATTAGATAAGATATTATGTCAGGTATAGTAGCTCTACAAGAGAAATAGCATCATTATTACTGCTCTGAATTATGAAAAAACACTTTTTACAGTTGTGAGTGCTGAACCCATTTTTGAAAGGTAGGCGCAGAGGACAACATACGGATCTCAGTTTTAAGGTGGTAAGTACATTGCTATACTGACACACATTTGCATGGAGCAGAATGAAACTTTTTTGTTGTTGTTCAAATGAAAATAAAGGAAGAGGAAAGCCTGTTCTGAAAATACTATTCTTTTGGACCAGCACCTTTTTTTTTGAAGAGTGCTTGGCACAGTTTGGGAACCGAGTACAAGAAAAGCTTTTATGGGATTGCTTTTTTTTTTTTTTTTAATACTCTGAAGGTGCTCCCAAGATTTTCAAAGCAATTGTAGAAAGTGCCTTCTTTCTCATGGCCTTGTCAACCTCAGAGGGAGAGGATAGAGTTGGAACAATTAAGTTCTTCTAAACGCTGTAACAAAATCCACAAGCAGGAAGATGACCCCTATGTTCTCAGAAACTCTGTGTGTGATTTATGTGGATAGATGGATGACGAGTGAACACAACACACCTTGGAACTGGAGCCTGTATTAAAACAGTTAATGAACTGCACAAAGGGAAAGCAAACCAGGCAGGCACTGTGTACAGGGCTAATGCATTCTTACTGCTTTATAAATATTTGTGTTTATGAAGATTAATGGACTGAAACATTTTAGAATGGATACCATTGTTTATCCATGAGCTGCAAACACGAGAGATAGCTGCAGTGTGAGTTTCCCCACATCGTCCTGTTAATGACCTCAACTCTGACCTTGGAAGTCCTCTTGAGAGAAAAGGGGAAATTTAGTCCAGATCATTTATGGTCATTTCCTGTGTAGCGCCATGCAAGACACTCACTGCTGACATTGCAATGTGAACTACTGGCAACTGCACAATCACAAATTTCTTAGTGCTTGAAGCCTTAGATGTACTAGGAATTGTAAAGTTAAAAGACCAGAAGTTTTCAAACTAAATGCTAATCCTCACGCTGGTACAAACACTGGGTCATCCTTTATGACCTGAGAAAATTGCTATGTAGCTTAACCCAAACTGAATTCACGTTTGACTATACCTGTACACGTAACTGTACTGCAGTGGTTTGCCTCCTTGCCTTAAACATTCTGTTAAGAATTTCCTACTGAGATGTAGTCCAAAGCAAGATGTGTAGTTCAGGGAGAGGAAGAGCAATGGGACAAGGTTAGGTCTAGTCTGCTGCAGGGAGATGCCAAAGAAGGGGTTTGGTTACTGGCTGTAGTTTGTGATTTGTAGTTTGTCCAGAGGAGAAGACTGAATACAAACAAAACCAATCAATACTTTTCACTGCTGTCAGAATATATGTGAAATCCCAGCCTGCCTCACTCAGAAATTAAATGCATCTACTTTATTGCCTTTACGGCTTATTTTTTTTAATTGTGGTGAACACAGTCAGGTATCCTGTCTTGGTCAACAAGTAATAGTTCATTAAGTGGTGGTAATTTAATTGATTTTCCTCACTAATGCATATCTTAAGATACCTTAAGGAAGAGTTCAGAAGGTGGTCGATCCCCATGTGATTAAGCTCCCCGTTTCATAGTTTTACAGGCTAACCCAGCCATTGCTGGATTCAGCCATGGTGAACCAGTGTACATTATGCAAATAAAGAGGCAACATGAGATGGAGGAGTATTTGTAGGAATTCTCAGAGAACGCTGGGACTAAGCAAGATAAAAAAGTTGGAAGGAAATAAAGAAAATATAAAGATACAAGGAGCTCTTGCTGTGGTCCTCAACACTATAATATCCAAGTTTACACAACCATTTATAAATTTGTACTTCCTATATTCCTTTGGAAAAGGCAATAATTTTTCATATTTTTGAGGTAAGGAACCAACACAGGGTGGATTAACTCGTGTTTGCAGTGCCTCCTTTGAACGACCAAGAAATTCAGCCTACATGTATGCAACCTGCCTAATGAGCTCTAATGACCAGATAGATCCATGTTTTGTCCTGTCTGGATAGAAGCTATCTCAGGACTGGAAATTTTGTAGCTGGAGTGTTTGTAATACACACTCTACTGATCTGTTGTGACTTTAATTTTATGATTTATAAAGTGTAAAGCACTAATGAAGGAAGACTGTGCATTTGTATGAATAATTTTAATTTAAATAATATCCAAAGTACAAAAATAGTACTATAGCTGCAACTATACATGAACAGACAATTGCAATTTGTTTAATAACTTTCAAGACAATTGGATATTTCAATAGAGATGAGTTTTCAAGCAGAGGTTCGTATATAACTAGATTTTACTGTCCGAGTAGATGTAACCATGGAGAGAGTACACACAGACACGAGTCTGATAATGGCGACTGACGCTGTCTTGGTGGGCAGAGGGGAATGGGCAGAGTTGCAGAAATAAGTCCATTGCAACCTTCCTGTGTATTCTCCCTAACTGGAGTTATTTTTTCCTGTTATTGCTGCAAAGATTGGTTCTGGTACATCTTGATTTACCTGATCTTGTTTGACAGGATGGGAGTAAACCACATTACCTGCAGATATTTAGTATCTCCATTTCATTCTCTTGAAATGTCAAGACAGGAAATAGATTCTGTAAAGAAGCAGTTCCTTGGTTTCTTCTTTCGCACTTTATGAGATGTGTGATGGCTACAAAGTTCATTGCATCAATAAGAGAGCCGTTTTGTGGACACAAAGAAATTATTAATCACACAATGAGTTTTAGGGTATGATTAAATATAGCAGTAAAAATGGTGTATTTTATTATTAAAATAATAAAATCAGATAGCAAAACAAATATTTCATTATCAATCTTTTAGCCATGAGCTTAATCTAGTGAAATGTTCGATACTTTGAAGGGATCAGGTCGGAGCAAAAGACTGCAATTTCCTATTCTTTTGAATGTCAGTATTTAGGGAGTATTTTAAAACTATTTCTGTCTAGGTATATGAATGAAACAAATGGTTAAAGAAAAAAAAAGATAAAGAAAAAAGAGGAGACTTTCCTCCCCTTGCCACAAAACATCCTCCTGACCCTGAAAAAAAAAAGTATTTATAGAGCCAGAAAAAGGAAGAGGAGGCAGAAAGGAAATGAGGGGGGGAAAAAGGAATAAGGAATGAAAATCATTAGTGAATATTTCTTTGGGCAGGTTTGGTAAGAGGTTTTAATACTTACTTCTACCTCCTTGTTTTCCTGAATAAGAGGGTGAATTTATTAGATACATGCCTGCATCTCTGAAAAAAATATGTTTTAATGTTAAGTTAGGAAGGTTTTTAGTTCTTTAATATTTACACATATAATAAATAACATACCCTCCTATTTTAGTGCCACAAAATTGTTCTGTGGATTTTACAATACCTCTTCAATAAAGCATGGCCTTTTGTATCAAAAGAAGAAAAATCCCATGGTATTTAAAATATCTTTCTTCTGACCTTTCTTAAGGGTGCATCCGATTTGCAGCACTGTATAATGTGTTAGCAGCAGGCAAGACTACATCTTGAAAATCGTTCAGAATTGATAACATGTCCCTATGCACATGATTCTCATACACAATTTCTCTTTTGAAAGGAACCTGCTAGGAATCCAAGTTTGCCATTTTAAAGCTGACAATAGTGGTGTCTGTTTGGGCTTTTTATTTTGTTCTGGTGCTTTTTACAGGTTTCAGTGCTCAAAGTATTTATAAAATAACAAATTAAGAAGATAATACCGCTGTGGGCTACACAGAACAATGCAGGGGCCAATGCTGCCAAAGGATAAAAGATTCCCTAATCTGTATATCTGAGCCTACTGCCTCCATGACTGTATCTGATAGGCAATATACACTGCCTCTCCTTTTCCTTTCTTTTTAAAGGAATTTCAATACTCTCTTAAGCTTTCATATGAAAAACGCAGAAGCAGGGCGTATATCAAGATGAAAGGATATGGTAGAAAAAAAAGACACCTTTCAATTTTTATTGCTAGCATTTCTTTTTTCCTTTATAAACTTTCTCTGTCACAGGCAGTTACACGAATATACTGGCAGCCCAGTTCTTTTCAACAGTGTTCATTTGAACTGATCCATGATAGATTTATATGGTCATAGATTCTTCATGCTGAATTTATTCTTTATATTTCTATAAATTAATGTCATTGCTATCAGAGACTTCTCCTGACAATAGGGTCCCCTGTTCAAGAGCAGCATTTAATGCTTTGTGTGTACTAGTGAATTCCCCATAAAAGAACTCCACTCTATACAATATAAGAGCTCAATCCAATACTGACTTTTCTTCTTCTTCAAAAAAAAAATCACAAGAAGGAACAATTCATGATAGAAAAATGACTAGCTCGACAGCACATAAGATTGTTTTATGAAAACATTTTAGCACTGATAACCACATCTTAGATGCAATACACAGCTGATGGCAAGCCATCCTTGTATCTGTTCCCACTGCATGTAATTAGCTTCTAACACATATCCACATCACGAGTTTTAAATCTTCCTTTCATCTTTCTACTGGAGTACTGATGTCTCCAACAACGGATTCTTAAGCAAGCATTTTATGACAGATGCTCTACATAGTCATTTTATATCTGTGGCACCAATAAAGCAATAAAACTTAATTGGTTACTTCAGCATGAAGAAGCTTATTTCTGACACCTTGAAGCTGCAGATTGACAGGCAGGTTCGCTGAGGGGGAGAGGAAGGAAAAGAAGGAGGGTCAAAGCCAATATTGCTTTACAAATTACTTCTTAGGCTGCTGGATTGGCAGTCACTCTGCTGCTAGATGAATCTTATCTCACTCAGTTTGGTCGTGGTGGCATACCTGTGATGCATCCAGCTGGACCAGCAGAGATCAACACAGCTGGGACAGAGGTTCAGACATTTAGGTTCTGGTTATCTTTAGCCAGTCAGAGTCCCAGCAAAACAGTTAATCACTTAAGTGCATTAAAAAACTTAATATAGATGAGTAGATGGGACTTCTATTCTAAAGTGCAGTATTCTGTAGGTGATGGTAAGCAGCATATTAATTTAATGGTTGATCCTAAACCCCCCAAATCCCTTGGTTCTGATTTTAGATGAAGCTAAGAGCCTTCCACAGCTCTCTGAGAAGGGTATATGTTCTTTCATATGATGCTCATGTTGATACGGAAGAGCAGTCCTGGCTGTTCAAATAAATAGGAGGAAGACGGTTACATGCAAACACAGCACTCAAAGGCATGCTGTGAACTCCTCTGGGTCGCAGTATGCAGCACTACTGTTTATATTTCTGTAACGCTTGAAAAAACTTTCTTCCATAATTCTTAAAAGGGCAGTACAGGTGTCTTCTATACAATGTTAAAATAAAAGTCTTGCTATCATTTTGCAAATATCCGTAACATGGTCTCTGATTGAAACCAAATCAAAGCAAGCCAAAGCAAATCTAACCCAGGAAACTCACTTTCTGAATCATGAAAGGAAAGGAGTCTTTCGACAAATATGTGTCATCCCATCCCAACTTTTGTTCTTATGTTAATAAATTACCAAGATTTTATTATTTCCTGTTCATTTCTTGAGAAAGAAGATGAAAAAGAAAATGTGAACAGGACCAAGCTGCTTTAGAGATAGTGACTGGAAAGTTCAATACGCAGTGACTTATGATTACAGTTTATGGCTATTTCTTGTCTCCATTAATCTGTAAATTTAAGTCATGTATTATGCAGTATGCAGAAGTGTTACTTGGGTTATGATGAGATTTCTGCAAAGGTTGAAGTTGAAGGTAGGATTTTCACACTCGTGTTGCTGCTGAATACAGATACTTTATTTTTTTTGTCGAAGGGTGCAGCTAGGAAAATTGCTCACATAGTCCTGAACTTCTATGACACTTAATCCATCTCTGACCTCAAGTGTCATCTGTTTTCATGATTCTCTCACTACTTTGGTTTATTGATGAGTGCATTCAATGCACTTGAGCAATGACAGAGTGATTGAACTCTGGGCAAGAAAACCAAAAAGGAAAGAACTGTCCTTTCAAGCCTAGCAGCTAAGAATGGGGTGGAAGAGCAATAACTTGCTTCCCTGATGCTTGCATGTGCCACGGGAACTACAGGAGGAGACAAAAAACCACTCAGAAGCCCAACCACCACTGTGGTCAGCCTGATTGTTTTCCTCATTCATTTCCCTCACATCTCTCCTAGCCCTTCCTCCCAGCAGCCCAGGCTACCAACCGCAATAGGGAGCTGGAAGATAAAGCAGACCCCCAACCACTACTGGAGCCGCCTCCAGCCCATGGCTGTCCTGGAGGGCCTAGAAGTTTTGAGATGTTCCCAGCACCATGGGATTTCTGCAGCCTTTCTATGGGAATGGATGGCAGTACTTGGCTTGATGCCCCTTCTTAATGGCAACGGCTTAAGGGTCTTTGCACTGGCCAATGTTTTTGTGCACACTCATGTGATGCTTAGTGAAATGACACTGGTAGAAATGTATCTAGTGCTCTATAAGCCTCTGAAAACACAATTTTGTGAGACTTCCTGGTGGAAAAACCATTACCATAAGAAAGTATTAAAAAGCATGTACACCTCTACATAGATCTTTCAATTAGAAATACAGAAGTGTTTTGGTCAGTAGCTTGTAACGATCTGTACTCTTATCCTGCTCCTTAACACTTCAAAACAGGTGTTCTCTTCAGCTGTGCAGTTCTTCCAAAACAAAACCTTTAAAATCAGAAAACACAGGCCAGTGCTTGATTTCATTACAGTGAACAGGACCAGGGGCTGTGATGTTATTCACCAACCATCTGAATAACTAGATAAAATTGATGGTTTCCTTACGGTTTGATTAGATTTTGTGTCAGTTCTTACAGTGACAGATTTAGAGAAAAGTAATAAAAAGACAATGTAATTTAAAAATCAATAATGTGGGGGGGAGGGAATGCAGACTGGAAAGTTTTGCATAGTGGGTAACATTGTATTGCGATGTTTAGTTTCTTCTTTTATCCTTTTATATTTATTAACATTTAAAGAGATTTCTAGGGATTTTTATCTTTTATAATGACTACAGCCCTTCTGCTGAGCTCATTTCCATTACACAATGTTATTTCAGCTGCTAGGCAAGGAGATAATGTGCCCTTCATTAAAAATAGCTGGGAAGAGGAGAGTAGCGTACCCCCCTTAACAAGCATTTCTTGTCCCTTATCTTTTTTTTTTCCTCTCTCTTTTTTTTTTTAGTTCAATCTATTTTAATCCAATTAAATGAGTCAAACTATGCTGGGTGTCATAATCCATTTCTTAATCCAATTATCTGTTGTCGTTCTGACTGTGGGTGAGGACTTCGCAGAGCAGAGGCTGCTGTTGTTTGTTTTCAATTTCAGAATGCAACACGATGTTGCAAGCTAGTTTAGACCATTTCCCTGGTAGCTCAAACAAGGAATGGAAGCAAAAGATGTCAGCAGTGTTTGCATCCTTCTTGGGTTTGATCTATTTTATCAATAATTAAAGTTAGCAGGACTTGATTCTCATTATCATATTGGATTTGTCTCTTTGATTTTTTTTTTCATGAAACTGAATTTAAATACACCACTTGCCAGAGACTAGCAAAAATTACTAGTAAATTTAGCTGCTTTAGCTTGGGGTGCTCAGCTTGAGATGGTTCAAGGCTTCTCTGTATTTTATGAAAATCAGCCCCCTTTTAAGGAAATGCAAAGCGAGTCTCTCGGTTTTGTAATCAGTTGTGAAAATCTTGCCCTTTGTGTTTTCCCTTTTCAAGCTAGCAGGCTGAGCAGTTTATCCAGGGAAATGCAAGCCTGGATCTCATTGAAACATTTCAATTACTTTCCTGTCTGACTGAGCCTAGAGTATTAATAAATGTATCTCATAATTTCAGCATTATAATAAATTCTCAGTATTGAATAATAAGTTTTAAAGTAGTATGGTTTATTTTTTGCTTTTACTCAACATGGAAAAAACCACTGAGATTTTCAGAGTTCACATTTTATGGAGCTCAGAGAGATACTTGCTTCATTCTCTAATGTGAATTTCTAGGAAGGTGCTATTGACTCCATGATCTATAGTCAAATGTATCATAGTGGACACAGAGTCTTTCCAGGGCTTCTTGCTTTGTGAAAATCATATTCACCTTTAAGGTAACTACACTGTCCAGTTTCATTTTCCTTTAGACAAGTTATACAATCTGATCTGAAAAGGACTTGAATTTCTTTTCTATGAAAAACCAGAAGAAGAATTAAGTTGCTACTGGACTGTTAAAAACTCTTCTCCACAGACTGAATTTGTGGTGTAAATCTGTACTTGAAACATGAATCAAAAACTGTGAAGCGTACATCTCAGCAAAGTATACTTCTTTTACAAACATTTACCTCTTTCTAGCATCTAAGAATATGTCCTTTAACTTTGCTACAGTGAGATTTTAAAAGTAAATTTGAATCTTTTTTTTTTTTTTTTTTTA
>WHYT01017167.1:4895-32028 GCA_009806455.1 Tetrax tetrax | reverse complement strand
CAAAGTAAAAAAAAAAAAACAAAAAAACCCAAACAACCACAAAAACCAACAAAAACCTTTAGCAGAGAAGTGGTAATGATTTTAAATTCAAGGGGTAATAGTTTTAAACTAAAAGAGGGTGGATTTAGACTAGATATAAAGAAGTTTTTTACAATGATGGTGGTGAAACACTGGCACAGGTTGCCCAGAGAGGTGGTGGATGCACCATCCCTGGAAACATTCAAGGCCAGGTTGGATGGGGCTCAGAGCAACCCGATGTAGTTGAAAATGTCCCTGATCCTTGCAGGGGAGATGGACCAGATGACCTTTAAAGGTCCCTTCCAATCCATACTATTCTATGATTCTGTGATTCTAAGGATTACTGTAAGCAAGAAAAAAAAAATTCCATCTCAGAACTTCAACAGACAGACTACTTTTCTATCTTATTGTCATACTTTCTACAGATATGACATTGATATTTTCTCATCATTAATGTAAGTAATGTAAAAGAGCTGGAGAGGTAGAACATTTGATCACACAAAGCTGGCTGTGAGACTGATGAGGTGTATCAACACAGAGGAAAACATTACATGAAATTATCAACTTGCAAATAAAAATAGACTATTTCGTCAAAATGATTTTGATATTAATATAAAAATGATTTGGTGCTGGTGTCTAAATCAGAGAGATTAAGACAGATTCTCCAAGGAGCTGAAGGCCATGACATGTCAGGCACCTCCATGGATCCTGGGTAGAGCTCATGTTTCTTAAGGATCACACCACCGGGCTGCAAGGATACTGGAGACTTACCAGAGGGATGAAGGATGGAGTTCAGCTCCAGATTAAGATTCATAGATCAGGTATCTGCATAGATATCTGTGGGCTATGGACCTGCATCTGCCTGTAGGTTGGTCTCAACATATATGGCAGATATGTTCACAAAGGTTGTTGGACATAATCACAAGGTAAGAGTAAGAAGTTGAAGCCCACACAGAGAATGTGCCTTTTGGCCACGACTTTGCAATGATGTTTGCAGAGAGCTCCTCCATTTCCTTCAGATCGTACAGTATCCTTCTACACTATTGAAGCTTCATAAACAAGTTATTTTGAAGAAGAATGCACAAGGACACAGTAATGGAGGTTAGCTGCAGCTGTGAATTTTATGAACAGTTTGATGGAAACCACATTAAATGGCAACATCAGCCCACAAATCAGCTTTGCAATGCTCTTTCTCCAATCTGGTGTTGAGGGTGATTCACTGTGAATTTGCTTTTCATGGCCACCATTTCATTCAGTGTCATTTATCAGCATATTGGCCACTTGTGCTGCAGAAAACTCCGGCATTATGTTTTAGCAGTGTTATCAACTAGCATTTTTACAATGCTTCTCATGTTAGCAAAGTAAGTACTGTAAATAACATCACAAAGCCTACAGTAATTGCCCTTTTTGTAACGTGCCCGTTCACTGTGCTATCACCCAAGTTATAAAGCTGTCACATCCTGACTTCCCATGCATTGTGTCTTTGAACATAACACAATTTCTACTCAGACCAAAATGAGTCAAAATGCAGCCTAAAGGTGATCCACAAGCAGAGGAAGAGCTGGATGGTACAAGGAAGAGAAAGGATCTCTGTATTCAGGCGGAAAAAATGCTCTCTTGAGAATTTTGCCTGAGAGAGGTACATGAGAAAAAATAAAGATGTGGGCTGTTAGAATGTAAAATGTTAACTATAATGTAACAGACAGCTTTGTGTTTTTCCTTATTTTGACAAAGCATAGTATCCCAGTGTCGTGTGGCTCCTATAGTCTGAATGAATGTAGTTCTTTTCAGATCTTTGGCTGTCTCCTGGCTTGCAGTTCTCCCACTTGAAGGCTGGGTTTGAAGTAGGGTTGGACCTTGGAGTTCCCATTTCCCTGTGGCCATGTCAAGGTAATATATGATTCATAGCCTTCTAGAAATATAATTTATTTAGAAGGAAGGCATCAAAGAAAACATGCTTTTAACCACTAAATGGAGCTTATACTCACATGAAGCTTTTCCCTGCAGCTTGGTGCCTTTCCTTGTTCTGGAAAGGCACCAGTATCTTAGGCTCTTTCTATAGAATCTATTTCTTTCTGCCTCTCCCTCTGCTTAACTCTTCAGTCTGTTTCCCCTAGCAATATTTTGAGAAGCATCCTATCCTTTCTTCTCAGGAGACTTTTAACTACTCATTAGCCTTTACATTTTCAAGTTCTGAGCTTCAAAAAACAAACATACATCTTATTAGCAGACGAGATGCCATGTCCTTGAGGTTAATAATTTTACCCATTATCTTTGAAGAGCTGGCCTAAGTATTTGTTCTGGGAAGCCAAGTGTTTCTTCCTAATTAGTTTTCTGTGCATCTCACTGTAATTTAAATCAATATACTAACAAAGAAAATTCCCAAATTTAGTACAACTTCACTAACTGGTCATATAAAGCATTCACTGTAATACTCTTAAAGTAGTCACATATTTTGTTTGATTCTATAAAATGAGATTGAAAAAAGTGCACTTGAGCAGAAAACAGTGAACCTTTTTTTTTTTAATGCTTTGAATGCAGTATTCTTATGTGCAAAGAGAAGTTCATGACCTTGTCACAGCCCTTTGCTGTGGAATAGGGCCCCTTTGCACTGTCAGTAGAAATATGTGTGTTTGGATCCAGAGGTCCCACGTTTAATTCTTACTGTTGATAATTTATCTTTGCTTGCCGTGATGCAGCTTACTACGTCCATACTGCAAGATGAATTTAGCAAGAATCTTTTAAGTTTCAAAGTAAAAAAAAACTGAACAACATTTGTTTTTAAATCTTTTATTCTTATGAAAGCCATAAAAACCACAGGAGATTTCTAGTGGAAGAACAAAATCTGTATCATAAGTATAGCACTGGAAAGAACCACATACTTTTCCAGGTCACATATAGTAGCATACTAACTGTCTAGGTTAGAAAAATCTACAAGACATCTACTATAGGACATCACTACAGGATTTTAGGACTACAAAACTCCTCTCAAATTTATCACATTACCTAAAAGGAAAGACCAAAACCCATAACTATAATATATCCAAGAAAGAGCAGAAAAGATAGGAGAAAAATCTTGAAAATGAACAGTTAAGATTATTTAATTCCTGGAATTTACATTCTTTATATAATTTTTAAAGAGTTTGAAGTTGGTGGAAGAAAAGAAACATGACAAATAGTCATACTGCTGTTAATGAGTATTCTTAGCCAAAGCATTCTCCAGAAGAGTCATATTCCTGTATTACAACACTTTGAGATTGATTAAGATGCCTAAATATAAATGTCTAGGCTTCTTAAGAAGTCTTGAGATATATAAGACACCTAGAGGCACTGCAAATATGGCAGAAAACTAGAGGAAACCAGGAAGCTCTTTTGAACTGGCAGCTAGGGGATATGTAGGATGCTTTTAATGACACTTAACAGGTATTAAGTTACATGTAGGATATATATATCCTACATACGTATAAGATACTAGGTGTAACTGAAAAAAAATATAATTGAGTTCCTGAGATCTCTAGATGGGCTTGAGATATTGTTTGTTGCTAATGTCTAAAAACTGAGCAGGCTTTTTTCCCTCCTTAGCAAAAGGACTATATGCATAAATACAGTACCTTGAAAAAAAAAAGTCTGTGTATTTCTGTCCTCGTGGCTGCAGTCTGGGGCAGATGGAACCTTCTGAAGGTGGGAAGAGAAGATAATTGCTCCAGGAAAAGACCCCAAAGAAGGATCTGACAAAATCGTCTGAATCTAAAGTGTAGATACGGCTGAAGATATGTCAAAAGTAGCAAATTTTAAAGCATTGGGACAATTCTTCGGAAATTAGCTCAATTTTGAATGCAATGTTGAGATGTTAGCCCAATCTCTGGCATCATTTTTTAGTCAGGATGAGCCAAACACCATTCCCAATAAGTAGTTTCCATGTGGAAAGTTTACATTTTAAAGATCAGCAGAAACGAACAGTGCCAGGGTAGATCATAAGAAGTGCTGAGTTCAGTCAGGCTGGGGACCCATCTTGTACAGTACAGTTGCTTTTATATTGATTCAACAAAGACAAGTTGACAAGGGATAAAAATGGCTAAAAAGCAAGTAACTATCACACCTTTCACAGGATGTGAGAGAGCTTGGGGTAAGAAGAGAAGAATATATATAGTTATGTTTGTGCTTGTTTAATGAAAAATCCACAGAGTATAATAAATCTCATTTCCATGAAATTAGCATATGGGTAAGGCTTTATACGATCTAAGAAAGGCACTTTGTTTGAACACATAGGGTATCAAAATCCTCATTTGAAATCTTTAATTAACTTTCCCCCTCTTCATTATCAATCACTCATTTCAGCTATTCATAGCCTCAATAAGCTTCCTCTGGTGGCTAAGAGATAAGACATTTAAGAAATAAAGAGTCAAAGTCAGTGTTGATTTTGTTTGTATTGTATTTGAATTTGACCAGAATGCTTTGGGGTTTTTTATCAAATATTCAAGTGAACGGAGTGCTAAAGCTGATTTGACTGCGTACTTCCTGGGGATGAAGAATATGAGTGTTCACATGTGGTCTCTGAATGAAAGCCTGATAAACATGCATAGACTTAGAGTTTAATGTCATATAATGCATAAAAAATTTATCTGGGTATTGTTTTAGCATATTCACATGACACCTTTCAGAGTGTTCTATTAACAGATGCAACCTTGGAATGAAATTGAAGAAATGCACGAAGTTATTGGCATATGACTATTAGTGAATCACAGGACCTGAAAAAAAAACAAAACAGTGTTCATGTGAATTTCGGTAACTCGTGCACTCTAGTAGCAAGTAAATATGGTGATATAAATGATCATGTTTGTATATGTAAAACTCATTTTTCACTGTATTATGTTGCCCATTTCCTTACTTGCGCCATGTAGAGGATAGATCTATTACAACTTACAAGTCTGATTTACTGGCTTATGGTGTAGAGATGTAATTGTTTCAGTCTTGTAAGTTCTGAAGACCTCTTGGAGAACTGACCAAGTTTGAAAATGTCACAGTTAGACAACCCCAAAAGGCTTGATTTGGTAAAAGCCTGGAAGATTATAGCAGTTAGATGGAGAAAGATGCAAGTACAGCAGTTGATCTCAGTGTGGCTGTGAGCTATGGATGTCACACAGTCATCAGGAAAGCAAAATGAGATCTAGGAAATGTTGTGAAAAGTGCTAGCATAGCCCTTCCATGTTTTTGGTTTACGACAATTAGCATTTTTCCAGGTAGTGGCTGGGCATGGCTCAGGGGCTAATGTGGGCTGGGAACCATTCTCAGATGAGTCCTGAAAACCAGGAGAGGAAGTACATTGTGTGGAAGTGAGCCATGCCATGTCGGGTGACCTCCTTTACACATGGTGTATTCACCAATACAGGTGTGGTAATCTATGAAATTAATTCATTAATTTTAATGAAATGCTTCTGGTCATCCACAGTCGGAAAGATGCATTCAGACAGTCTACAGAGAAAAGATACTGGAAGGACCAAGGAATTTGAGAATTTAGTTTACAAAAAAGATTAGAGGAGCTTGGCTTGTTTAACTTCACAAGAAGTTTACCAAAAAATAGTACACATCAGAGAAGTAAGAAATATATTTTCAGTGAGGAATAATATTGGCATATCATGATCATGACTATGAATATAATTTTCACACAAGGTGAAAATTATAAGAAGTTTTTTTCTACTGTCTGCAGGAGAGAACATTCTTTTGAAGCAGATTTCCATTTAGAATAGTGGACAGAAGGTAAACCTAAGGTTCAGATGGTAAGATTGTGGATGAGATTACACAGTTTGACTGGTACTTGCAGTAAGTGTCTGGATTAAGTTAATTGAGTAATTCCTTCCAGTTCTCAACTCTGTGTTATTGGATATTAAAACAATTGGCCAGCATATGAATTTTTAAGGCTATTATTTGAGGCAAAATATCACATAATCTTCTGCCACATTTATATTCACAACTGTGAGTTTGAATTTTGACTACTGTAAAATTCATAGTTCCTTATAATTATTTTGGAAATGCAGTTACAAGTTCTGTAAATATGATTTTAAAATTCTGCTTCAGGGTAAGTTCTTTCCTTGTTTCACCAACTACTGAGAGTTTAGTGTTCACCAAGTAAAACACACCAGCAAGTTCACAAATGGTACTTTCTCTACACAACATAAAAGTATCTTTCTCAAAATCTCTTCCCTTTCAGTTCTGATTTTTGACCTACCGTTGATTTTGATCTACAGTGTGGTCAAATACTGTGACCAGGGATTATGTATTAATGAAATGGGATTAAAAGTAATTTTTTTTTAGAATAGAAGTCTTTACCATGGCTTTCTCTACCCTCAAGTTTTCAAACACCATCCATGACCAGGAAGTAAAATAATCAATTTATTTTTAAATAAATAAAGGAAATTTTCAGATAGACACTTTGCTCTAGGGGTGTGAACCTTACGATAAACACTACAGCACTATATGATGTGCAACAAAATTGTTATGGCAGGCAGCCCTGTTGTCTTGCAGTCATCTGAATTCGCTGTTGGTAGAGCACATTTAGCCTTGGCAAATTTATTAGAACAGATGAATTTTCAGCTCAAACTCATATCTAAGTCATGAGGGTCAAGAAAAACTCTGCCTTGGAGGAAACCTCAGTTGAAGCTGTTTCTTACAGACCTAGTGTTGGAACGGAAGGACAATTTTAGCAAAGGAATAAATGAGCACAGTTTTAAATTCAGATGAACAACGTATAGTTCTAGTGACAATTACCAAACGTGCTTATTGTTAGAAAACAGAGAGTGAATAAATCCCTTGTTTATGGAAAATTGGCACATGTAGTGTATAGCTCATGACATAATTTATAGAGTTTTCTGTAGAGTCCTGGTAATTATTACTGAACTATTCATTATTGATCTCATTTGGAATGCTAATGAATTTAAATCCAGCTTGTTGAAATGTAAAAACAACCACAAAAAATCTATTGTTTTCAGGCAATTCTGCACTCACTGAAGTCAATGGAAACGTTCCCACTAATGTCAAGAAATACTAGATCTATTTGAGCCATCTAAATGTGGCTCCATCATTGTTTTTATGCCTGCTGAGTTACTATTTAACTCCATGATGTCTTTAGTAGCTTATATGTGACATGGCCTGTGGCAGCATCCTTAGGCCTACTTCATCCATGTGTATCAAAGCTTAAGCAAAAAGGAACAGAAATTTTTGGTTACTATCAGAAGGATCTCAGTCCAAGTGCTACCGACAACGTAAATAGGGTCTGGACAATATCTAAATTTTCTAATCACCTTGAAAATTCAAAGCATAGGAAGATGTAAAGTCTCGGTGACTTCTACATCACAGTGAAGGGCAGCTGGAGCATGTGAGTGAAAGTGCTCTGTAGCCCCCCCAAAGGGGTGATGTATGTGCATGTTTTTCTGTGGGCCTGGAGAACATGACAGATCTAGCAAAACAGTGAGAAACTGATGGTCTTTGTTTTCATTAGAAGAGTTAGTATCATCCTTGGATATATAATGAGAGAAGTTTTAAGTAAGTGTCAGGAGGTGGTAAAGTGTCAGGAGTTTCGTAAAGTATTGATGAGTGTAACACATTGCTGCTACATCCTGCTTTCATTTTGTGGCTGGAAAGAAAATATGTTGAAAAAGAGACAATTCATGTATTCAAGAAAAGACGTACAAAAATAATTTGAGTACTAGAAAATATATTTTACAGGAAAAACCTCTTCATATATTTAGCTTACTCAAGAGATAGTTAAGAGGCAACTTAATTTCAAATACAAAGTGCGTACACGAAGACAGGGTGTCTGCTCATAGAAGACTCTTTGACCCTGCAGACACAGGCAATAAAATGTACTCTCAGCAGATGAAAATCAAAGGTAGAGCAATTTAGGCAGAAAATAATGTGCATATTTTTAAATCAAGAATGTGGTTAACTATCAGGGCAGATTGCCAATGGACATGTAGATTTTTTCTTTCTTCATGTTGTCAAGTAAGATGGCATATGTCCAAACGTGCATGCTAATTCAAGTTGCATATAGCTGGCACTGGACATGGAAATTACTGAGTGAGGTTTTATGGGTTGTTATACACAGAATGGCAGATACTATTGTGCATTTTGCCCTTAACACTAATACTCTGAGAATAACCTTTTTTCATAATATGTATGATAACATTAGTCATATTTAGATACTTTGTCATAAAGATCGTCATACTATTATATTTTCATAATAACATTATTCCAGTTGCCAAACAGAATAAAGGTAAGTAGCAAGAATTTTCCTACTTTCTTCTCATTTCCTTTGTTTCGCTGGATTCAGCACTAAAGTATTGGTGTGTTTTCCAGTCCAGTGAAAAACATGGTTGTCAGCCTTTGAACATCTGTTCTGAGCAGTTTATTTTTATATTCTCTTCCCACCAGGAGTGTGTTCAGTGTCTTGTTCCCTTAAGTAATTTTTTAAATTTTTTTTTTTAAGTGGAAAGGGGGAGAAGAGGAAGTTTCTTGGTGAGATGTTTTGAGGGCTTTTTGAATCTCTTTTAGCTTTCATGTTGCTTAACACTAGTGTTAGGAATAGTTTGTGGCTTATATTGCACATACTGAAGAAAGTAGTTAGGCTTATAAAAGCCTAATTTTTGGCCTTAGATTCCATTATCTTGGATTGCTCACTTCCCAAGAAAACTTGACTCTGCCATAGGATTGCCTGCACAATAAATTGTGACCAGGTATGAGTGGGATACACCAGATCAGATGAGATGTGTTACATCAAAGCAACTTTGCAGAAAAGGACCTGTGGACAAGATGTTGAACCTAAGTCAGAAGTGGGCCTTGTGGATCTGAAGGCTAACAGTGCATGGGGCTGTGCTAGAAAGAGCATAGCCAGCCAGTCTAGCGACGTGATTATTCTCTGTGGTCTGCCCAGCATTTTTGAGGTTGCATCTGGGGTACTATGTCCAGTTTGGGGCTGCCTATTGCAAGAAAGATGTTGAAGAAGCAAGAGGCTGAGGAAGCTGAGTTTGACTGACTTGGAGAATGGAAGACTGTGGGGAGAACCTAACTCCTGTGTTCAGCTAAACTAAGTGGGTGGTTACAGAGAAGGTGGAGTAAAAATTCTCAGAGAGATTCATACAATGAAAGGATGAGACTCAGCAATTAAAATTTCAAAAAGGGAAATACCATCTAGTGATAAGGAAAAAAAAAAAACACCATAAGGCTGGTCAAAGACTCAGCTAGGTAGCTCAGAATGGTTTTGCAATCTCTGTCCTTGGAGCTATACAAAATTTGACTGGACAAGAGCTGAGCAGCTAACCTAACTTAGGAGGTGGATGAGCTTTGACTTGAAGTTGCATGAGATGACCTCCTGAGGTCCCTTTCAGCTTAAATCATTCTGTGATTCTAAATACGATGTCCAAACATAATCATAAGACTTTTGAATCACAACCGTCTGAAGTTTTTACAGGTTGGAGCATAGGCAGAACCAGTTTGGTCTGGCCCATAAAATGGCATTTAGACATAGTTATGGGCAAGGAGTAGGGAGTCCATTATATTAGCGCAAACTGTTAACAAGTTATTAAATTTGGTTTTCATCATGAAACATTATGTAAACCTTTTAATTCCTGAGCTCCAGCTGTGGTGTATCATAAATAAAGGAATCAAGCCCTTGAACTTCTTTAGGTAGTATATGCAAAAGTAAGGAATAGCCTGGGGACATATCTGATAGGTTTCCAGTGGCTTCCACTGTTGAAATGACATGTAGGATTCTTTAGCAGCTGAATTTCTGTAAGCATTGAAACACTATGACCATTTATATTGAATGCTGAATCACTGCAGTCTAAATGAGAAATGACAAAAACATGAATAACTGAGGCCAGGTCATTGCCTTCCAGGAAATACTCTTTTAGCCAGCTGGAAAGAAACATTTACTGGTGGATGCTGTTATTTAAGCCCTGAGCATCAGTGATAATTTGATGTGCTTTCACAAATTTAAGGCCAGAGCAAGTCATCAGATCAAGTATTTTGAACTGCAATTGGCATTTTTCCTCAAATAACAGGTCTTTTTAGAATGATATCTGATATTAATTTGAAAATATTAGAAAATCCATCACAATAGTCAGCTTCTTCCTGTAGTTAACCGTCCTCATTTTTATTATCTACAGTTCAACTTCAAATTTCAATTTTCCTAGCTTTAGCTTTATGATACTGATTCTTTTATGCCTTTCTTTGTTACATTAAAGAGCCTGATAGCATTCATAATTGTCTTCTGAAGGTACTTCCTCGAGTCTTTTCTCAATCTTCTTTCTTTAAGTCCTTCAATGGATGGCTATTTCTGCAGTCCTCAAATAATTTCATAGCCTTTTTTTGAACACTCTTCAACTTTAAAATCCTTTAATTATGAATATGAAATCATATAATCTAGTAGTTTATCCCACTACCAGTTTTGCTCCACACACTATCTGTGTTTGCAGAATTAAAGTAGCTCCCTCACAGGAGTAGTGTTTAGCCTTTCGGGTTTTTTCCCAACCAAGAATCATGTTATCCATTTATGATAACTTTCTAACAGGAATTTAAGTTGGATTGTTTATGTAAATTATTTTCTGAGAAGCTGGTTACCAGATTAGAGCCCCTCATTCTGTAAGTGCAGAGTTCTTTTGCCTGTTCTTTGGTGATACTGAATTCTGCGAAAAGAAAAATATTATGAAGGCAGTTCCCCAAGCAGTTCAGCTTGCTCTGACTTCAGCATGCTGTCCATCTCATTCACTGGTGTTCCAAAAACATATGGAAATTTCCAAGGTATTTTTATAATCAGTTCTTCATAGTGACTTTGAGACCCATATTGAAGAGGATGATTGGTATCCTACATACTCTGGATCCAGGTGGAACTCCACTAAAACCAAATCCCGTTAGTGGCTATTGCTCACTGTCAACTGTGTGCTGAGGCTTGTCAATCATTAACGTTAAATGAATTAAATGTTAATTCATTTAGTAGGTGTTACTGATGTTGTATTGCATAATGCTAATGTTTTGACAGAATGACATGCAATTCAAAATTGTTACAAAAGTACTAATGCACTTTTGACGGAGTCCTAATGCAGCGTGATGGAGTGAGGACCTCCTTAAACCAGCACTGAACAAACTGGCTTCAGAACAAAAAGCAGTATGGTACTGCACCCTGGCTAGTTAATCCTTCAGAAAGGGAAGCCGATCAGCATGGATGTGGACTTAATCTGGAATTAGAGATATCTAAGAATGTAATATCTGCACATGACCTTTATCAACCAAAATTTTAATAGTATCAAAGTTAGACCAATTAGAAAGAGCTATTTTTTTTCACACAGCCACTTCAGTCGGTTAAATCCTAAGGTACATTTTCTAGGATTTCTGCTGAGACTTAAGTCCGACTGACTAATCTATTTTTAACTGTATCATTCTACCTGACCATTTGATATATTGACATAAACTCAGCTATTTTGAGGCTTCCTGGCATTTTCTGAATGTATATATGAATATATGTATATACAGTCTTTATTATAAATTAATAACAGTGAGACACAGATTTCCTTAGCTAGCATCTGTATGACCCTTTGATGCAAGTTTTCTAGGCCTCGTGATTCAGAAATACTTATACTAAGTAGATGGTTTCTAACTTCTTCCTAAGGCTTATTAATAGCCTAGAAATTTCTTCCCTGTCCTCATATGGTATGAATGCAGCACTCTGCTTCTTTCCAAATATAGAGACACAGTATTTATTAAAAACTTCTGTTCTTCTCATATCATCATTGACAATTTTACAACCTTCATTTGGTAAAGGCCCTTTATATAATTTATTTTGTTCTCAATCCAATTTCAAAATTTTTTAAAATATCTTTAGCTCTGCTAGTCTGTGTACTCCACTGTTTCACTTAGCTACTTTTGGCAATTTATAGCTCTTGTGTTGTTAACTATTTCACTTTTTTGCCCCCAGTTATACATTCCTTAAAATTTTGTGTTGTCCTTGCTGGTGAACCAAGATAAACTTTTAGCTAAGGCTGTTTCCATTCTTAATGATGGCACTGGGAAACTCTGTATAGTTAAATTCTTTTTACAGAGATTTTTTCCATATTTTTCCTGTTGGCACTTTTCCTTCTAAGCAGTTTTTTTCTTAGTTTCTTCAGATTTGGAATATGAACTAGTTTGGAGCATTAGGCATGTTCCTTATATATGGGTGTTTGGGGCAGTGTTTATTCTTATTGAATATGACGTCATGATCCACCGTTTCTAGGCAACTGCTAACTCCCAGTACCATGATTATTCAGCTTTATCTGGCACAATAAAGTCCAAAATTGAGTTACCTTTTCTTGCTGTAATTCCTTGTGCATTATAAAATCATCATACATAATTCTAGTGGTTCTGACAAAGTTTCCCTACAAGCTACATGAGAGCACCAGTCTGCCTTTCTCAAATTCAAGTCCCTGTTACAGTATGGTTTCTCTTCTTGCACATAATCAACAGATACGTAGGAAGAAACTAATTCTTATAATTTAGAGGACAGTTACAGGCAGTTACCAGTTCTCTCTGCTGAGCTATGTTAACTAGCACATTGATCTATGTGCCTTCATGATCCATGGGTTTTGAATCACCAATAAAACTTAAACAGATAGCAGTTCCTGTAATGGAAAGTTCAGATTCTTTCTTTTTTATCCACTCTACCATGATAAACCAAATTTTAACAGTTTTCATGTTCCAGTTATGTGATACATCTCAACGAGTTTTGATGATGCCAGTTACATCAAGTGTTTCTAATTCTTGAACTCCAACTCCAACCCAGTATGTAAAGGTTGTTTACATTCATCAATGCTTATCTATTTTTTATCTATTCTTTATTATGGTGACCAGCCCTTGTGCATTCCGTTCTATTTCAGAATTCGTTATTTATGTTGCTAGTTTCCCAACAGGAAAGCCAATACTTGCATCTTCTTCTCTCTCTCTGCCCCTTTCCAAACATGCACATACATAACATACTGATCATCTAGTTGATATAATTCTCTCTCCCACCAGACTTGGCTGAACACTACACAAAGCCAACAGGACACCTTCCATCTGATGTTCAACATGTCCTTTCAGTCATGTGGATCTCTGGAAATATCACCTAGTCTTGCAGTTCTGAAGTCTGCTATACCTTGTTATTTTCAAGTTGTAGACAGTAATTAATTTTTAACACTTTCTGAAATTTTTCAGGGTAGGGTTTTTTTTTTTATATTTTCACTTACAGCAGAAAACACTCCATCCCATCTGTGTATTCTTTATTATTTTTTTTCACTCTTCTTCCTGTGATTCATTGATAAGAAAACTATTTTCTCATGTGATGAAAGACTCTCTTTCTGGTGAGTCCTTTGCTGCATTCCAAAACAGTCACCACATATAAACCCTATTGCTTTCAGTTCCTTTCTTCCATAGAGATAGTCTTTGCAATTGGTTTACCAGGAACCTAATAATGGGTCAAAAATTTTGGAAGAAAAGATGACATTTGATTCTCTTTCACCACTTGGTCAAAAACCTAAAGATCTCTCTCTTCTGTATCTATTGCCTTATGTTCTCTTATTGCACACTCATTTCTTACACAGAGTCTGCAATAATGACTTCCACACTTGTTTTGGTACACGCTGCACAGTGCTGAAAACTAGGCGTTTGGGTCATGTACTCTGCTCTCCATTGTGCCCATCCTGCTTGCCTCAGTGCTGAAAGCATCTGAAAATGGATCTTGGAAGGACTTTCCTCCTCATCTGCATCTTAAATCATATTTAGAGTCAAGTCTACAGGTGAAGTTCCCATATTTTGCCTGCTGCCAAGCTCAGGACCTTGCCTTCAAATTAGGATCCATTGCACATGCCTGGATTTCCTCCGTTTCCTTTCCAGGTGCATCACCCACTCTATTTCAAAACAGAGTGCTTTTTTTTTTCATGGCTGAGCATACATACTTCTCCTCAGTGCATTTTCACTTTTATTGGAGTAACTGCTAGAAATGAACTTATGCCTGTGCAAATAGACTTGGAAGGCCTATTTTAATTCTGGCCTGTATATAGCATTTGACTCTGCTTGTTGCTGAATACCACTGTGAAACATTCTGCACCTATGCTTCTCCATTTCACAATGGAATTAAGGGTGCTAGCGCTTCAACAGAGATCTTCACGTAGGACTTCTGATAGGATGAACTGTGAATGTGGAGTGGGATGCTGGTACTCTGTTAACTCCTGTATCCCACTGAAATCAGTAAAACCTTCTTGTTGATTTTGGAAGGAATTTTTGAAGTGGATGGAAGTTTCTTAGTCAGAGATCAAAGAAAAGTATTAGCATGACTTTCATGGAAGAATATAATCTCTACTATATTGAATGAATTTTATAGAAATAATCTGCTTGCAACATACTTGTTGCTACTTGCAACAAAGAGATCTAAAGATATTATCTGAAATGAAGACCCCAAAGCAGTGTCAACACTGAGAGAATGTAACTTACCACAGACAGTAATAATTTATTTAAAAGGAGAAATGGAAATCAATTGTTGTGTTGGAGTGACAGCATCGGTGAACAAGGGACGAGCAATGGATATCATCTATCTGGACTTGAGCAAAGCTTTTGACACTGTCCCGCATGACATCGTTCTCTCTAAACTAGAGAAGCAGGTGTTTGGTGGATGGACCACTCGGTGGATAAGGAGTTGGCTGGATGGCCACACTCAGAGAGTGGTGGTCAACGGCTCGATGTCCAAGTGGAGACCGGTCACCAGTGGCGTCCCTCAGGGGTCTGTGTTGGGCCTGGCCCTGTTCAACATCGTTGTCGGCGACATGGACAGTGGGATAGAGTGCACCCTCAGCAAGTTTGCCGATGACACCAAGCTGTGTGGTGCCGTCGACACGCTGGAAGGGAGGGATGCCATCCAGAGGGACCTGGACAGGCTGGAAAAGCCCATGCCAACTTCATGAAGTTCAACCAGGCCAAGTGCAAGGTCCTGCACCTGGGTCAGGGCAATCCCAGGCAAAAATACAGGCTGGGCAGAGAATGGATCAAGAGCAGCCCTGAGGAGAAGGACTTGGGAGTGATGGTGGACAAGAGGCTCAACATGAGCTGGCAATGTACCCTTGTGGCCCAGAAGGCCAACCACATCCTGGGCTGCCTCGAGAGGAGTGTGGCGACCAGGTCGAGGGAGGTGATTCTGCCCCTCTACTCTGCCCTGGGGAGACCCCACCTGGAGTACTGTGTCCAGTTCTGGAGCCCCCAACATAAGAAGGACATGGACCAGTTGGAGAGGGTCCAGAGGAGGGCCACGGAGATGATCAGAGGGCTGGAGCACCTCTCCTATGAGGACAGACTGAGAGAGTTGGGGCTGTTTAGCCTGGAGAAGAGGAGGCTCTGGGGAGACCTGATAGCGGTCTTCCAGTACCTTAAGGGGGCCTACAGGAAAGATGGGGAGAGGCTGTTCCGTAGGCCCTGTTGTGATAGGACGAGGGGTAATGGTTTTAAAATAGAGGGAGGTAGATTTAGATTGGATATTAGGAATTTTTTTTTCTTTACAATGCAAGTTGTAGAGCACTGGAACAGGTTGCCCAGAGAGGTGGTGGAAGCCCCATCCCTGGAAACATTGAAGGCCAGGGTGGATGAGGCTCTGATTGAAGGTCCCTTCCAACTCTAACCATTCTATGATTCTATTATAGCACAGAAGATGGCACTGCAGACTCGATTCTTAAAATATTCTATTTCTCCTCCCTTATAGTAGTCACTGGTGTTATAAAACCAGAGGAATATCCTATTATTTCTCATTTCTACGCCTCCATTCACACAGAAGTGAATACCACTATTCCATTCTTTTCAAATATGCAATCCTGAAAAGTCGTGTTAGCAATTCTGAAACTTGGTGAAGATCTGGCATGATGTTTGTTACTGCTTGTTGGAACGGAATAGTTATAAATACTTACGAGGTAGAAGCTCATTTAAATAAATAAATTTTACATAAATGTTTTTATGATGTACACTAATCATTTTTTGACCGTCCAAGTCAATCTGACAATGACTACAGTTTATTTTAGCTGGACAATTATCTCCACAGAAGAATGACCAATGATTTATTTGGGAACTACAGACTGTTTCAGCAATACTATTGATAAATATTAATCTAGAATAGGTTGCTATTGAAACAGAGAATGAAACCAGATTCTTTAATATGATATTAAAAGTTATTTTCCTGTGAGTATGCAGGATGAATTTTACACAATCACCAAATGGAGATATCATAAAATTACCACATGGAAACAATCTCTGTAATGACAGATGCAGTGCATTCATGTGAAATGGATTGATTAAAACAACCAACCACTCAAGTTCAATGAATATAAGACTTAAATCTTGTCTTTTCTGTTTTCTACTTGCCTAAGTGTCCATGAATTGAATACTGACGGTGACAGGTAGCACTTTTAAAGGTATGAATTCACATTCTGTGAGAGGTTAGTGTATAAATGTGTATAGTCCAGAGATAGAAGAGGCTGAGGAGTGTATCACATTGTCTTGTTTTGCTGCCCTGAATTTATTTCCTCCTGTTTAAAAAACCCTTAAACTATCAGCTTACCATGGTGAAGCCAAAAAATTTCACCATGTCCATGGTGGAAAAACAAAACGGACAATTATGAGGAAAAGAATCATTCCCTATTTTGAAATAGATTCCATTTAAAAAATGGCAGGAATTGGTTAGTGTAAACAACCCCTCTTAGCCTTCCCCTCAACCAGTATAAACTGTGCTTCTTTCATAGCACCATAAAATAGTTTAGGTTGGAAGGGACCTTTAGAGGCCATCCAATCCAACCCCCCTGCAAGGACCAGGGACATCTCCAACCAGATCAGGTTGCTCAGAGCCCCATCCAACATGGCCTTGAATGTTTCCAGGGATGGGGCATCCACCACCTCTCTGGACAACCTGTTCCAGAGTTTCACCACCTTCACTGTAAAAAATTTCTTAAATCTATTCTCTATTTAGTTTAACTCCACTATCCTTTGTCCTATCACAACAGGCCCTGCTAAAACATTTCTCCCAATCTTTCTTCTACTTTGATTGAGTAGAGAATATATCTTTGCCCCCTCAAAGGGAGGAAGGTTTTTCATGCTTCTACCATGGCCTGAGCCACAGCACTTCCATGTTTCTCCCTGGCACCCACTCTTGTGCCATCCTCCAGTCTGTGCAGCCAGTATGCACGGCCTGTAGTTCACCACAGATTATTTGTGCCAATTTTTGGCATGGCCCCACTGACGTTGCTGTTTGCAGTGTGAGTAGTAGTCACACCACTTTAAGTTCATCTCCATTTTCATGATTCATGAATGTTTTTTGTGCTGAAGATCATGAGTTTCACTTTCTTGGCTGAAGGACAGCTAGCCACAAGCATCACCAGGTAACGGAAAGCAGATCTGCTCTCAAAATTCTCTGTGAAAAGTGAGGTGAAGAGGCTGAGAATCTAGACAGTGATACAGAGCATTTCTAAGAGGATAATAAAACCCAAGAGAAAGCAAATGAACAAAAGTTGTGTAAGTACTTGACACCCTCCTTTTTCTGTTATTGAAAGTCTACTTGCTTTCTTTCTGCGTGAGGTGGTGTATTTATTGCTAACTATGTCAGACTGCAGCATAGAAATATCAGATATAATTACATTCATGCTACCAGCCTTGACATTAAAGTTAATCTAAGAAACATGCATTTTCTCATACTACCTTTTGCAACCACAACTTAGATGCAGCGATGGTTCACTGTCAGGTTTTATTTATGTTGCGGTGCAGAGTGTTACTTGACAGCTGTGAAAATGTTGGCTTGCCCTTTGTCTTACAGAGGGAAGTATTAGAAGAGCCTGACATTTGTCAAATGAAACTCTTATCAATATGACCTATTTTTTAGGTGCCCTTTGAAATCTTATGATAAGTACCTGAAAACTAACAATCCTTCTGTTTCAAGAGAGAATATTCAGGAACGGGTTATTAGAAAAGATAGACGTAGGACCAGAGAGATCCTGGCAGTGTGTTGTGGTAAGTTGTAAGCTTAAGGGTCTATAAAATGGTTTAGTTTTTAGGAATTATTTTAGGCGCTGTGTAGCAGGTTGTAGACTAAGAGTGCTATGTTACTATGGTGAAAACCTTGCCTCACATTTCAGTTTAGGTAAGTTTCTTCCAGAAATTAAATTAATCTTCAATAGAAATCCTTCATTATTTTAAATATTCACCTATTACCTGCAGATAGACAGCTCCTAAATTTCATGAAGCTTTGGCCATGGCAGACATTCAGCAGTATGAAGTAGGAGGAGGTATGTCACAAAGCAGAGGACTGTGCATTTGAGCTTGGGCCCTCATCTGCAGCTGCAGCCGGTGCAGTCTTATCCCCTCTAGTGTTCAGAGATCCCAAACCATAACAAATTGTGATCAGAGATCAGTGATCAGTTACATAAAGCAAACTGGAATGATGTTGTTGATTGGGGTCCTGGAGTCAGATGCCTTGTTGCTACATGGCAAATATCTGAGATGTATACCAATTGCAGGGAGGCGGGGCATGGAAGTCAAATTCTGGGATCCAGTGAGACTCACATACATAGCACATTACTTTCTGCAGGTCAGAATTTGCCTTTGACAGGAGATGGAGATTCTCTCCTGGTTTTACTTCCTCTTAGAGGAAATTTCCTCCTCATAAAAATCTGCTAATGTGATTTGATTTCCCTCTTCCTGGATCCATTCTTAGTCATCCTCTGTGTCTCCTGGACTGCACAGGGTATGGGTTGGTGGTTGCTTATGCTTCGTATAGCAGTTCACAAACCCGCTGTCATCCCCTGTGTACTCAAACACATCATTTTGCAATGACAGCAAGAACGGAGAGCATCAGGGAGGAAGAAGGCTAGGACATCCTGTCTTCCTCTCTTCTATTAGACAGCTTCTACTTAGCTATCTAATTCGCCTGTGCCTTGAGATAGCTGCCTTCTAGTCAACAATTCAGACTGAAAAGTAAAATGTAGAAATAGCTAAGCTTGTTTTTAACCAGCTGGCTCAGACATAGGAAGAAGTCTGACCATGGCAGTAAGGAGTCCCTGTGGGCTAATTTTTTTCTGTTTCAGAAAAACCAGCCTGTGGGCTAATTTTTTTTCTGTTTCAGACACCTGCAGTGTCTGAAAGACTGCAGCAAGTAAATGAACCTTTTTGTATATGTATTCCCTTCTGGTTGTTCAAGCAGTGACCCATATTTAGTAATGATCATACTCATACCAGATCTGTTTGCAATCTTAATTTGAAACACAAATTTATCAGCAGTTTATGTCAGCTGAAAGTTCAATTTCATATTTGATCACAATTAATTCACAAAGTAGGTGCATCACCTCCTCTAGCTCTGAAATGATATAGTTTATGCCATCAATATATATTTGAGATTAATGAGTCAAATCACAGAGTATAGAAAAGTCATTTGTCACCCCAACTGGCACTTTAATCAGTTGGAAAACCAATCAAGAGCACTTCCAGCATATGGAGGCTTTGTTAGAATGATTGTCAAAGTATGGCCTGAAGTTACAGGGCTCTAAATAAAACTTTTTTCTTCAGCCAGGTAATCTGTTTAGGTTCCTGTGTGGATGCAGAAGGTACTTATTCCACTAGATACAGGCTGGATGCAATAATATAGGATCCTGTGCCAATAAATGTGTCACGGTTGAAATAATTTTTTTCTCTCTTAAAGTAAAATTCTAAATTCATATCCATTCGGTATAACTTATTCGAGTGCTAATCTGTCATTATGGCCAGAAGTTTATCTAACTTCCCATATGTCATCTATTAAATATTAACCCATTTGGATCATAGCCATTTCTGGTGAGAATGTGGACAGTCGATCATCTTTAAAACTGCTTTATGCATATTGGAAAACTTATACCCTGTGCAGCCTCAGAGTACTATTTAATTTCAGCAAAAATCCCTGCTTCAGGTGTTCCTACCTGTGACTAGCCATTCCTACCTGTCTGTTCAGTGCTGACAGACTGTTTGTGTGGTTGTGCTATGAACCAGGCTGGGAGCTGAGAGAACTGAAAAGAGAAAAACAAATGTTCTGGTTTTGCTTAGTGAAGGGGGGCCTAAGGTGGTAGCTTCTGTAGGAAACTGCTAGAAGTTGTTCCCCTTTGTTCAGTGGACTCAGCCAGGCCTAGGGAGGACCTGCTGCTGGCCAAGGCAATTAGTAGCAGAATGTTCTGTGATAACGCCTCTGTGATAATGTATTTAAGAAGGGGAAAAGCAAAAAAAAAAAAAAAAAAAAGAGAGACAGAAGATGTGAAACAGCTGAGCGGGGGCAGAGAGGGGGAGGTGCGAGCCTTGTGGGCCTTGCAGGCCTCACCCTCTGGCCTCCTGCTGGGCGGCCGACTGGGCCTGACTTGGCCCAGCCCAGCTGCAAGAAGTGGAGAGGAGATGAGATGTAAAAAGATCCTGAGAGGTGTCTGCTAGCCTGTTGTGAAGAATTTTTCTTGTGAGAGGGACGGCTGCAGATGCCAAGGTCAGTGAAGAAGGAGGGGGAGGAGTAATGTGGCTCCTGGCCAAGATTCCCCTGCAGCCTGTGGTGCAGTCCATGGTGGAGCAGGTTGTCCCCCTGCAGCCCATGGAGGTCCATGGAGGAGCAGAGATCCACTTGGAGCCCGTGGAAGACCCCACGCTGGGGCAGGCGGATGCCTGAAGGAGGCTGTGGCCCATGGAGGGCCTGCATTGGGGCAGCTGTTCTGGAGGGACTGCACTCCGTGGAAGAGATGACCCACGCCAGAGCAGTTTCACGAAGGACTGTAGCCCATGGGAGGGACCCCACAATGGAGCAGGGGAGGAATGCGAGGAGTTCTTCTCCCAGTGATGAATTAGTGGTGTGAAACAATGTGTGATGGACTGACCGTAACCCCCATTCCCTCTTCCACCCTTTGCCACTCGGGAGGGGAAGGTAGTAGAGATAAATGTTAAGCTTGGGAAGAGGGAGGGGTGGGGGGAGGTTATCTTGTTTTCTGTCTCATTCTCCTGCTAGTTTTAGTAATAAATGAATAGTTTTTCCCCAAGTTGAGTCTGTTTTGCCCGCAATGGTAAATTTAAGGATTTCTCCCCATCCTTATCTCAAACCTTGAGCCGTTTTTCTTATATCATTCCCCTCTATTCTCTTGGAGGGTGGGGGGAGTGGGAGAGAGACTGCGTAGTCTGGTCCCAATCAGGGCTGAACTATGACAACAAAAAAAAAAAACAGAAACAAATTCTCTCACAAAGAATTAAACCAATAAGGAAGGTACAGGTGAGAGGAATCAAAGGACTGAACCCGGGAAAGGTAGTACTTCTGCCAATGAAAGTCGTGCAGAAAAAGGGTACATATTATATTTTCTGGACTAATTGGCTTTTTCAGGCTTTCTTCTTTCTGTTCTCCGGGTATAACTTTCTGTAACTCTCATAATGTGGGAAGCTCAAATGATGACACAGTTCTCTAGACATGACTCCACAAATGATGCATAGAGCAGTTTGGCTCCTATTTCTTAAGTATCACATATCAGTCAATACATCCAAGAATAACTTAATTATTGTAACAGCACTTAGTAACAGATCGACTCATTACTAAGTTCATAACAAGCAGGTTCTTGTCCACCATCCCTTGTCTAGGCTGCTGGTTTTCACTTACTGTTTGGGTTTTTTTCTCTCATAGGAAAATATTTTGCACTTTATTTAATTTCATTTTATTGAACACTTTTCAATCATTCCCCAATTTGGCTAAATATAATTATAACCCTCTTCTCCAGAGTGTTCACGGCCCATCCAAACTTGTGTCATGTGCAACTTAGTCTTGGTGCTGGGTGAGAAATTTTAATTGAGTTTTCTTCAGAAGTGAAGCACTAGCAAGAATGACTTGATTCTGTGGAGCATTTCAGTTCTGACAGGGAGCTGATGGCTCCACTGAAACTTCTCTGACCAGTTTCCCATATGAGTCACATACGTCTGAGTGCAGAGCTCTCGCAGAAGACAATGCTGTCTCTTCCCTGCTTCCTTGGATGTACCCAGAGTTTACTGCCGCTGTGTGAGTGCATTGGTTGACTTTTAAAAGTCTGTAATTATCTCCACCAAGAATAGTATTAACTTTAGAAAACCTCCTTCAGCCTATCCTTTGTCTGCTGCCAGCTGCTATAGATCTGTCTGTCCCACTGAATTGAATTAGCACATCCAAAAGTGATGTCTCTGAAGCGAGTGACAAAAATTCTGCCATTGCTGATAAGGGAAATAGGAATAGGAAAAGAGCTAACAGCAGCTTGTATTTGTGAGACATGGAGACTGTACCAGATCCTCAGCTGTTATATACTGTTATTACTAACTGAATATAAATATAATTGAG
The DNA here is from genome assembly GCA_009806455.1 of Tetrax tetrax. NCBI lineage: Eukaryota > Metazoa > Chordata > Aves > Otidiformes > Otididae > Tetrax > Tetrax tetrax. Next base: position 9,638 of record WHYT01017167.1, on the reverse strand, counting down.
CTATGCTAATGTTAAATCAGTTAAGAGCCTGGCCTGGAACACAATTAAATATATCAAGGCTAAAGTAATTGGTCCACCACAAAGCATTAATATAGTGGTTTACTTTTACCGTGGGCTGCTCAATTGCACTAACCAGCTATAACCATGTTCTTATTTAACCCTCATATCTCTGTCATCTACATAACTCTTCTGTCAGACACTGTTAGGCAATAAAGGCAACTGGGTTCAATTTCTGTGGCTGTCTGCAAAAAGTCCAACAGAAAAACAACCACTCTAAAATTTTTGTTGACACCAGTTTTAGCATCCACCTCCAGTCCTGGCAAACTATTACACTGCCTGAATCATGGTGCGTTAGCAGTACATTTGCAATTACAAGCAAAGATTTTAAACAGTGGGATTAAATCAAGGATAAATTATATTGTGCAGAAAAGTAAAACAGTAAAATATTAGCTTTAGAAACTTCAGATGAAGAGGCACGATCACTGTCAGTAGTGCTGGATCCTAAGTGGAGGTAGCCAGGCTCTGCTAGACAATTATAACATGACTTAATTGTCCTTGCAGTGAGGAGGTGGTGGGCTGAGCAGACTGTTCTCTCATTCCTAAGACATGGAGAATTTGGGAAGGCTTTGCTGCCTATCACAGTGCCGCTTCATTTCTGAACAGGAAATAAAGTGGTTTTGACTCCAGGTTGCTGACATCAAAGTTGCTAGTCTATTTCAGGGTTACTGAACGGTAGACCCCGCCATGTGGATCCCAGACCACAAGAACATAGTTTCTGAGCTTCCCTGTAGCAGAACAGCTGGGATCTCTGAAGCACTCTTGCAGGTGTATGCCTTGCTAGATGTGTGTGGCTCTCAGGAAAAGCACCAGTTGGACCTGGAATTGAAAAACTCCAGCCGAAATCAGTGCTGGTGACCATCCTTCAGCTGTTATAATGTCTAGTGCAAGTTCTTCAGCTGAAGCAGACTGAAGCACTGACTCCATGTACTGTGGACCTAATTTCTTTTGTCTATATCTTTGTACATGCAGATACAAAAAACATATTCACTTAGTTTTAGAAAGAGGAAGGTTCAGTTTATTGTTTTCATAAATTGTCCCATATTGAGTCACAATTGATGTAAATAAGGCTCAGCCTCTGCCATTAAAATCTCTTGATCCCCAAATATGTGCCTCCTCAAAGAGCTCCCGTCTGGAGTTTCTGGGGCTCTGAGGAGCTTAAGGTTTTACAGTAAAAATAATTTGATTTTCCTAGACGGTTAACTTCGGAAAACAACCAGCTGCTTGGCATGCAAAGGTTGACTCAAGTGGATTTAACCAGGGATTCCCCAGCTGTAGGGGAGCCGTGCAGAGCGGTTAGGAAATTAGTAGCAATCTGTCTGGTTTGGATGCAGGGACCCTGAAGGAACATAAGTGCAAACTCCAGAGAAAAGAGAAGCAGGAGCTTCTCTGGGCCTAGAGCAAGCTGCAGGGGTTATGGCTGGGACATCTGAATGGGGAAACTGTTGGCTGCTATTTATTGTATTCAGAGAAACAGAAGTGAGCAAAGACTGAGTGCAAATAAGATGGCCTATACAGAGAAGGTATTTGTCTCTGCTCACCAGCTTCTTATTCCAGGAGATTCTGAATTTTGGCAAGAGGGACTAATATTGAGTTGCATTTCTTTAAATATTATTAGCTTGTGTAAGGATATCAATAGTTGTTTCCTGGGGATGGAAGACGTTGTGAAAGAGCGTTAGGTGAGTGTTTAACATTGCACGTACAATCTCCAGCTCATTTCAGATTCACTGCTTTTTTTTGTTATAGGATTAGGTGAGAATGAAAAACAACATCAGATTTTCATGTAACAAGGCATTTTAAAAGAAAAGAGGAGAATCCCTTCTAAGCTGATCACATAATAACTTTTGTTGCAGATGAGCAGGAGCTGGAGATTTAGAAAGCAATGAGCTGTATCACATCCCATTTTCAATCTCCTTTCTCATGTGCTGCAAGGAAACATTATAGATGGTAAAAGAAAAGTAATAAGAATCCCTTGTGCGATAGCGCAAACCTGTTTAGATCCTACTTGGATAGTTCGTTATCTGTTCTTCCTGTCTGTACACCTGTGATGTAATGCTATTCCTTCTGCTTTAAATACTTACTTTAATCACTGTGGAAAGAACTGGTGAGAGCAATCATTTCTTCTATTTCATGTGGTCTTACTCACCTGCAATATTCTCTCTGACTTCTATCATTAATGAAATCTCACTGTTAGAAAATGAGGAAAAATTGACTGCAATAGAAATTTTCAAATTTATTACAAGGCAAGTTTCAGCTCTTGTGCTGTGTTGTTGTGGTCTGGAATTCCTTGAAAGCAAAAAAAAAAAAAAAAATAAAGCCCAAAGCACAGCAATGAGAGCACATGAAACCTCCCAACAGGGCAGGCATGTGATGTGGGGGATGAGAGCTGCGTTGCTGGCCCTGACATGCGGCGGAAAGGTTCATCAGTCAGTTGTGTCCTGTATGAAATCCTGTGTGTGCTTGAATTATATTTGCCGTTCCTTTGGCAATTTGTAGGTTTGAACATTAAGGGATTGTACAGAACGACTGCTCAAAATTTTTGCGGTTTTTTTAGAGTAAACTTCTGACATGACGTTTTCTATATTCTAAGAGTTTTCTATAATTTAATAGTATATTTATTTACTTCCCATACCTCCTCCTGGTGAGAAGCCTTCTTTTATCCAGACAGACAAGGATTACAGGAAGAAGCCATATATTGTACTAGGTAACCTCATCTACTTGGAAAAAAAATAAACATGCTTTCAGGCACACAGTTCTTCTTCAGGCCAACGTATATGTAGATGTTTATTTAGTTGTTTGTAAGATTCTCAGTTCACTGACAGATGGCCCTTTTCTGCTTGTGCACTTGAAATGCATACATATTCTAAGAAAGATGCTCTGCTCCATCACTGTTTCATGCTTTGCTGAAGCAATTGGTTTGAATTTCTTCATAAGCATCCTCTACTTCATTGGTTATTTAATTGTCTAAAGGGTAGACTGGATGGGTTTATGATTACTAAAGGAAAAAAAAAATGTCTCTGGTAAATGAATTAATATATACCTGACTGTAAATTCTTCAGTGGAACAGGTGTCCTTGGGAAATTACTCTTTGAGGAAATAAATTTATTTTATCCCCAAAATATGAATTTTGTTGGCATTTCATGCAAAAAGAACCATGTTTTCCAGTATTTCTTATGACAAGTGATTTAAAAACTGCTTTAAAATCATGTGTTTAAAGTAGTATTTTGCATTTAATAAGAGTTATTTTAACAATATTTCATTACCTTGCCACTTGTACATAACATGACATTTAACAGTGCAGTAGCTAAAGTTTTTCTTTCCTGTTTTGTACAAAAAATGTTAAAGACGTAGTTAAACTTACTCTGCAGTCTGGAGACACTGTAGTACTTTGATATAACATCATAGTAAGCACTACTATCTATTATGAAATTAAAAAAAGTAACAATCAGAAAAATACCAAAGGTAAAATACCAATTTTGAATCCAACATTATTATATTCTTTTTCCACTTAGCATATATTAAAATAATTAAATGCTTGCAATTCACTAGAAAATAAAATATTTTTTTTCAAAAATAAAAATTAAAGTGTGAAAATATTCTGTAAGATCATAGAATCATTGAATCATAGAATAGTTAGAATTGGAAGGGACCTTCAAAGATCATCTAGTCCAACCCCCCTGCAAGGAGCAGGGACATCCCCGACTAGACCAAGTTGCTGAGAGCCTCATCCAACCTGGCCTTGAACGTTTCCAGGGATGGGGCATCCACCACCTCTCTGGGCAACCTCTTCCACTGTTCTACAACTCGCATTGGAAAAAATGTTTTCCCAATATTCAATCTAAATCTACCTCCCTCTATTTTAAACCCATTACCCCTCGTCCTATCACAACAGGCCCTACGGAATATCCTCTCCCCATCTTTCCTGTAGGCCCCCTTAAGGTACTGGAAGTCCACTACCAGGTCTCCCCAGAGCCTCCTCTTCTCCAGGCTAAACAGCCCCAACTCTCTCAGCCTGTCGTCATAGGAAAGGTGCTCCAGCTCTCTGATCATCTTTTTGGCCCTCCTCTGGACCCTCTCCAGCTGGTCCATGTCCTTCTTATGTTGGGGGCTCCAGAACTGGACACAGTACTCCAGGTGGGGTCTCACGAGGGCAGAGTAGAGAGGCAGAATCACCTCCCTCGACCTGCTGGCCACGCTCCTCTTGATGCAGCCCAGGATGTGGTTGGCCTTCTGGGCCACAAGGGCACATTGCCCACTCATGTTGAGCCTCTCGTCCACCATCACTCCCAAGTCCTTCTCCTCAGGGCTGCTCTCAATCCATTCTCCGCCCTGCCTGTATTTGTGCCTGGGATTGCCCTGACCCAGGTGCAGGACCTTGCACATGGCCTGGTTGAACTTCATGAGGTTGGCATGGGCCCACCTCTCCAGCCTGTCAAGGACCCTCTGGATGGCATCCCTCCCTTCCAGTGTGTCGACGGCACCACACAGCTTGGTGTCATCAGCAAACTTGCTGAGGGTGCACTCTATCCCACTGTCCATGTTGCCGACAAAGATGTTGAGCAGGGCCGGGCCCAACACGGACCCCTGAGGGACGCCACTGGTGACCGGTCTCCACTTGGACATCGAGCCGTTGACCACCACTCTCTGAGTGCGGCCATCCAGCCAACTCCTTATCCACCGAGTGGT
>WHYT01017166.1:613844-634154 GCA_009806455.1 Tetrax tetrax | reverse complement strand
TCTCTCTTCTTTCGTGTTTGTGAATATGCTCAGCACCATGATTTATTATTTTTTTTCCACTTTCCTCACTGAGTTAACATAATACTACTCTGTTTTTGGGAAGCACTACTGAGCCCATCTAGGAGGTGCTGCATGATGCCTCTGTACAGTGGTGACTGACTCAGGTTGTTTGCACATCACCTCAAAAAAGCCAAAATGGATGAAGATAGTGAGCTTGAAATTTAAAAAATAATAATGAGAAAGGTCGGTAAAAGGTCAAGATCTTTACTTTGTTTTAAAAATGAAGTTGCTGAACAGTACAGAATTTGCATCAGAAAAATTGTTGTTTAAGAAAACTTGAGGGCTTCATCAAGCATAGCTTTTTGCATAAAGTGAAGGAGGCCCAAAATGTTATTATCAAAATTAATTTATTCACTGGAATAGTTTCAACTGTCTCCTGAATGCCTTAGATCAATGTGTATGTGAACTGAGTGTACATATCAAAAACAAAGCAAGCTTAGAGTCTGTTTCATCATGTATCCAGCTGGGCTTGTGAACGCTCACTGCTGTATGGTGAAAGACAAGAGAAGTAGCAGAGAAGAGTAGTAATGGGATTTTCAGTTTCTCCCTGTGCAGATGATGTGACTCTTACCTCAGGATGTTGTGAAATGTCTCCGTTTTTAGACACAGTCACTAACCAAGCTGTTGCTTGGTGGGGCTGTGAGAGGAAATGTGACTCTTGACTTTGTCCTAGGTGGAGTTTGGTTCAGAAGAGGCACATTGCAATGGCAACCATTAGGTTCAACATCCTACTGAAACAACAACAGCAACAAAAAATACAAAAAAAAAATCTACAACAGTCGTGATCCACCTTAAGAAGGGACACTACAGAAAAATTAAGATACTTACTGAAAAGAACTTTGAAAAGGTCAACTAAGAGAAGGAAGTTGTACTAGGTGGTGTGGAAGCTACTTAAGAATGCTGTATGTGATATCCAAGCCCAGCACCCAGCACTTCTCGTGAAAGACGTGAGAAGAAGCAAAAGGAAGACAGCATAGTTAGAGAACAGAGTAAAGGAAGTTGTTAGAAAGAAGTAGATGTCCTTTAAAAAGCTGAATTCACACCCAAATTGTGTCTTAAACAGATTTAAATGTAAAAACATAGACAGGCTAAGGAATATTTAAGCAAATGATACAAAGAATTAAAACCGGTTATAGGAGCAGTGCGCTTGCTGGAGTCTTTTCAGCCAGTGATCATAGTGTAGAAGGAATACTTAGAGAGACTTGTTTTAGAAAAGTTAAATAAATTCTTTGCGTTAGTGTAATTTGTGGAAAAAACTGTGGAGAATCTCATGCTGGCACACTCCTTGGGCTTTCTAAGCGGATATGTGAAATTGAAGTGATTTAGTGGTCATGCAACAAAATAAATTATAAAATAAAATCTTCAGTACCAGATTTTAGTCACCTGAAATTTCTAAAAGAAATCAAGGGAAAAAATTGTCCACATTACTGACAGTGATGCATAACCACTTGCTTTTAAAATTGCCTTGTTATCAGAGACTTTGAGGCTGGATAGCATGATGCTAGTTTTACAAAACAGTTCTTAAATCATCCAGGGAAGTACACACCTGAAATCCTGGTGTTTGTCTTAGGCAGTTCAGCACAAATTATAATACCAAAGAAGGTTTGTGGATGCCTGAAAACCTGTGATCTGATGAGTTTTGCAAAGAGGTAGTAGACACGTATCTTGGAATTCTTCGATGAGCCAGGAAATAAGGGTGCTACAGCTGATGTGGTTTCCTTGAATTTCCACAAAGTTTTTTATAAAGCCCTTGACCAAAGGGGGCTCATAGACATAGCGTGGAAAGGAAAGTCACAGAATAGCAAAGCAAACAGAGAGGACGCAGCAGTTCTCGAAAGAGGTCACAACTGCAGGCTTGTGTTTGATGGATGGCCAAGTACAAAGAGTGGACAGTGAAGTCAGAAGGTTTCCTGACAGCTACACAGATACTGACTGTACTAAAGGCAAGAGCTGGATGCAACGTAATCTCAGGCTGACTGAGTTGTCAAAAATAGCAGATGAAACAAATTTTAGGTAGTTGTCAAATAAAGCGCTTAAGAAAAAGCAACCAGTCAAAATTCACCTGTAACATAGTGGGCTCGGAGCTGGCTGTTACCAGGCAGGAGTCAGATTTTACAGTACGATAAATAACTCTGTGAAAGTAACTTTTAAACACTCAGCAGCAGTCAAAAAGCAAATAAAATTCTGGGAATTATTAGGGTAAAAAGTACAAAAGAAAGAACATCATTATATCACTGTGTGAATCCAAAGTTCTTATCTCAAAGGGGATGTATGGGTACTGTTAGATACAGGTTACAGGACCGGGTAGATATTTCTTGTGACCAAGTACAGGAGTTTGACATAGCTTATGAGTAAGAGAAATTCATCTGTATGTACAGTCAGATAAACATTCAGGATTGAACACTATGCAGACTGTGATATTTGTCGTTACTTATTGTCATTGCTGTTTATTGGATTTGCTTTAAATCTATGAGGTAGTACTCTGTCCTGGTAGGCAATGTTTATGCAACATTTGCCAGTTTTTACATGAATTCTTCATTTGTGAGTATGCAAACATAGAGCAGTATGAATGAACAAACAAAAGATAGTCTCTATCGTAAACAGCTTCCAGTCTTTTGCAATTTTCTGCAACATAGAAAGTGGTGTAGGTTACTAAATCTTTTGAAGTGGGTTTTTTTTTCTGATTTCAAATGATGATTTGAAACAATTTTTTTAAATGTAAAAATATTGTCTTATGTTCTTGATATCTTTTCAGTATTGCTTTTATTCTAATGAACCATTACATTTTATTGCATTTGTTAGCTACAGCTTTTCGCTCTTGGCAAAATTGTAGCTGCTGATATCCTAATTGGCACTAAAAATAACTTTTTTTTTTTTCCCTTGCAAGATCCTAAACCAAAATTAAATTCCTCTGCATTGGCTGATTGGTACACCATGGAAAATCCATATAGTATATCAGGGAGAAGAAAAGAGTTTAAACTGGATGAAAAATAAGGAGAGGCACGTGCTGTTTAATCTGAGCAAAAGAACAAAATTACCATGAGCAACATCCGAAAGCCTACTGTGGTACTTGGTCTTTGAGCAGGGGAGCCAGCTGCCATACTTGAGTCATGATGAGAACATTATAGAGGAGATTTCTAAAGCTCAGAGGATATTTTTTCTCAGTCTGCCGTATCTCATTTTTTTAATTAAATTTTTCCTTTTTTTCTTTTTCTTTTTTTTTAATGTGTGGTCCTAAAGGTTTGTTTTAATAATATTTAGGGACTTGATTTTTAAAAATCACTAGTATCATCAGCTGCTTCTTAGACACTCAAAGCCAAACTCCTGTTTGATGTGCTGTGGAAATTTGTATACCTTAGTCTTGCAGACACCTAAGTAAATAGGCTCCCGTTTTTCATTGTCTTGATGGTGCTTTCCCTGAATGTTTCCATCTGCCATTTTCTGAAGGAACTGAAATAATACAGATAAACTTGAAGAAGCTCATCTTTTCAGTCAAGGAGTTGCCAGCAATGTGTTTGTGCTGACAGATAATCTGCCAGCTGCCCTGATGATGCATACAAAGTAATAGAAGTTAATAAATAGAAGTCACCTTATTTGGAGTCTTGATGTAAATAATTGGGTTTTTAATTTTCTGTTTTTACTTTGAAGATATTAACTGGATGTGCTGATCTTTCATTATCAGAATTCGATAAGCAGTATCTATACACAGAGTGCTTATTTCATTTTAAGTCAATTTCTTGATGTATTTCTGCCTCTGTTCTTTAAGGAGACATGCAGTTTGCATGGAGAAAACTTTTTAATGTTTCAATCCAGATGAAATATGCTGTTAGAAGATTACTTTTCCTTATGGTGCTTACTTTGCTTTTCAGGCTATTCATTCCCACTTCCACATTATTCTGTCAGTCAGGCTAGTGTGACTGCAGCTTGCACGGTAAGCTGCATCAGGAAAGTAATCTAGACTAAAAATAATCATGGCAAACAAAACAACCAAAGGAACCCCAAAGAAAACAGTTATTTTTAGCTCTGAATAGTTCCTGAGGAGGATATTCCTATAAAGGCTGAAAGAAAAGTTCATGAAATTATGACTGTGGCTGGAAAATGTATATGGGCATTCTGTCTGGAAGCCACTTTGCTCATTCTAAGAGGGCACCGAGTCCAGACTAAGTAGGTTAAAGACAATTGCTTCTGGATAAGTGGATTACGTGATAAATTAAGCTGTTTGTGGAGCAGAGATGGGTATTAGGAGGGAGATAGGTGACAGGCCATTAATGGAACAGAGGCAGAAAAATCATCAGCTCTTGTGGAATTAGGACAAGCTGTAGCTGCAGTTGTGGCTCTAGTTAGTCTGGTCCAAAAGCTGATATTCCTGTCAGCATTGCTGAAGTGTGTATTCAACACCTTACTAGGGTAGCTTGTGTAGTATATATTCCATGCATTTGTTACAATTAGGCTGCTTTGACATAAACCTCCTCAGTCAGTGGGAAAAATTATTGTAACCGAATCTGTACTTATTGAAATTTTATCAGCGTTCCTGCTGGTTGAAATGTAGAAACTCAGTCAAAAGTGGGGGTTTTTTTTAATAAAACAGTGGATTTTCTTAATTAGTAAAAATCAGTGTGATAAGCAGGCTCATATTAAGAAGCACCTTCCTCCATACTGTTAATTTTTGTAAAAGGGACTAATTCTTCTCAGTTGTTGCAAGCATCTGGTCCAAACTCATTGTCTACGTTTCCTTTGTAGTTAATGGAAGGGGAGAGAGAGATATGAAGACTTTCAGGGTGCGTTTCCATCCCTGCTGGTTTAGGATGAGGAGGTAAATTGCTTTCTCAAAATTCTAGCCTCTCCATTTATCAGAGGGAGCATAGGTCTAAATATGCACCAGGTTTTCTTTTCAGACAGCTAAAGATGTGGGAGGTGAATCCCACTGAACGTTTTATTTTTTAAGATCCTTGTGTGGCCTGTGACCTAAACATTGTGGTTTATATTTCTTGTGCAACTCTTATTTATATTTTAGCATAGTTGTTACAATCAGGTAGCCTTGCTGGCTGTATAACCAACCAGTTCTTGAATCCCACTAAGCTCTTGGCTCCTGTGCCTACCACACATGTGAATTCAATAAGCTAAGTGTAACATTTGTAAGACAAGTATTTACTTTCTTCTATTTGGTTGTGAAACTGCTCAGATTAATTAGATGTCACCTTGTTCTTGCATGAGGAGGCAGAAACAGAGCACATTTTATTACTGTCTTTCAAGTCAAATCATACAAATCTTTTTGGAGTTTTCTTTCTTTCATAACTTCTGTGAGAGTCCTTCTCTTGTCTGCCAAAGTCTTACTGTACTGGGATTATGCTAAGAAACATAGTGTTACAAGCTTGAAGAGTGCAACGGATTTCTATAATAGCTTTGGAATATTTTTCCTGTTATTTTCCATCTTCTTTCTTACATATGCAAACAAGTTGATTGCTGTTTTGATCATTGATACCCACTGAGCAAATGTTTTCGTTGAGCTTTCCATACCGATGCGCAGGTCTGTCTTTTGTTTTGCGTTTCCCACGTTGGTAACAGTTCACTGAAACCCTAGCACTGAGTTGTTCAAAATGATCCCTTTGGTGTGCATTGCTTTGCATTTGTCAACATCTCATTTCATCTGTTCCTGATGTGCATCGCTAGTAGTTCCCACACATTAAGCAGTAGATACTGAAAAGATATTGAAATATGGGGCAAAGAATGACAAAAACTGCTAGCAGACTGCCAGTTTAACTCCTGAAGAGAACTAGTTTGTTTTGTTTTCTATGTTGGAGATATCTCAGCACAGTTCTGGTTTCCTTTCAATCAGGTATTTATCTTAATATCATACGCATGGGAGGACTAATTCATTCTGCCTTTTCACAGCTTCGCCCCAGTGTCTTCAGACCTTCTACTGACCCAAGCTACCAAGGATAAGCAAACTTTTGGATTTGACTCAAAACATCAATTATCTTATACACTGTTCTGCCTTCCACACCATTTTTTTGAAGTGGCTTCAGACCAATTGAGGGTGCTTGGCTGCACAACACGCTGTAGTGCTGCTGAAATTTAGTAATTCTTGGATGCTTAAAGAGTGTGCTGGGCCACTTTGCTGAGAGCACAGACTGGAGTAGCTTTATTAGCAAACACTGTGGTTCAGGTTAACAGAGGGCTGAGAAATTTTGTGGAACAATATATCTATGTTTACAGTGAAATTCACCTATTATAACACAAATACTCCCATGAAAATCCAAATTAGATCTGAAGATGAAACATTGATGTTTTGTTTATAGCATCTTTCACCATTCATATCTGCCTTCAGTTCTGATATTTTATTCCTACAGGACGACACAGACGTTATTTTTCCCACATCCCATATGTCCAAATCATGTATAAAGATATTTAGCTCAAATACGATGCATGCAAAAAGATTCCACACTGTGGGTATGAGGTGATGTTTGGTGTGTTTTTAACATGCTGTGGTATTCAATTACAATACAGCAAATTTATTTTTATGCCGCCTCCTTCATAGAAAGTATGGAAAATTGCTTTGCAGTGAGTCATCTGTCAGCTAAAGAACGAAAAGTCTTGTAGTGATATTTAAAGAGAGAAAGTGGCTCAGAGCTGACAGAGTTCAAGACAGAAAAAGAAACAGAAATTAAAGAGAGAGCCTCCAACCATAGAGAAAATAGAGGCAAAGACTGGTAGGGGGAGAAGTGATGAGAAAACCAAACAAGCCAAGAATGTCAGAGGCCATTCAGGAGAGTACGCAGATCATTCAGAAACAAGCTTGGGCTTTGCGTGTCTCTCCTGCATTATACTAGGGTTAGCCAAGCAAAGATCCTTTCACCGTAGGGGATGGTGGAAAACCAGGTAAATAAGAGAATGCCGTAAAACCAGATAAATGAGAGCACTGGGCTCAGGGCACTGTGAGGAGTTTAGAAACATGCAGGTGGGGTTGAGGGACGGATCAATGGCTTCCCTTTCTAGAGCAGGACATTAGAAGAACACTGGTATTCTGCACTCCATGATGTTTAAATGTGTGAGGATTTTGTTATACCACAGAAGAGGGAATTTCACTTAATTAGACAGGAATTATTGTAAGCATGAATATGGACTTTGGCAGCAGTGCAATCAAAGGGAAAATGGGTTCTGGCATCTTCCCTTGGTAGTGCCAGGAGGGCTTACACTCAGAAGTGAGCTGGTGGGAGAGGCAGTCAGTTCAGGGTCAGAGATGACTTTAGAACTCTGACTTAGTGTACAGGGATAAGATCTGACTAAAGCAGCATGAAAGCTGTCTTGTAGAGCAATAGGGACTTCTGTCCCTTGACATTTGAGCCTTTTGAAGAATTAGCTAGTAAGGAAATTAAAATGTAGCAAGGGAATGACAGAACCAAGACAAGCTGTTAAAGAGATCAGAGATTGCTTGTCAAGGTCACTGATGCCTTGCGTTCATTCCCTGTAAAGCTGATGTCCACAGCTGAGCTAGCAGTAAGATATCCCAGAGAAGGAGGATGTTTAAGGAGGAGAAAGTAGGAGAATCATAAACAGATGCCTGGTGTTTTTAAGGCACAGAGCTATCGTGGAGGGATGTCATCAATATAAGCACTATTGTCTTTTGTTGTGAATTACATGCATTCTTCTTGCATTCTTGGTCAAGTCTACCAACTGGTGGTGTGGGGCTCTTGGGGGAGCTCTCTTATGTCGTGGCCCCCAACCTGCCCAAACTGGATTTTGCCCTCGTGATTCTTCTGACCTCATTATCTGTATAGAACCATGTTATCTGCCTTAAGAAAGTAAATGTGATATAAAGTATGTAGCACAAAGGAGAGTACAGTCTTTACTGAAAGCAGAAAGGAAGAGAACTTGTCTTCTTACTCAATGCATTCAGAAAAATTAGCTTTGACATTGTAGTACTGAAAGGCATTCTCAGCATAAAAGTAAGATTAGAGCCACTCAGACATCCCAGAATATGGAGGGAGTAATATTTCATTGTATGCAGTTCCAAAATGCTTATTACAGATCTTCTTATTTACACCTATCGTGTCTCTTGAATCTGCAGAGGAGGAATGTCAAGGAGAAACCAAGAGAAAGCGCATTCGAAGGAAGAAACAAAGGAACAGTTTGCAAAACTCCAATAATTTACATGGAGAACAAACAGAATGTGGAATGCAAGAGACTCTCGTTCAAGATAATTTACAGCTGCAGCAGATAGACAGTCCCAAAATAAGCAAAAACAAAAAGAGGAAAATGAAAAAGAAGCGACAGAAAGAAAAAATGAGAGCAGCTGGCTTGGTAACAAGAACTACTGGTGTGGATTTTACATATCAGCCTGTCAAAAACAACAAAGAAGAAGCAGCAGGTTTAAAAGACATAGATGAAAAGGCAGATAGCATTCTGGACTTCCTGCAGGCAACACAACAAATTTATTTTGCTGACAGTATGTACCACTCTTTCTCCTTTTCATGAGTATTACCATGTAGGGGAAAATAGATGTGTACTTACTGTAGAACTCAGTAAGACATGCAAGTACTTAGTATTTGTCCCATTTTCTGGTGTGTACATGAATGTGTAAGAATCCACATCAATATAAAAAGCTGTGGTCTTAATCTCTTTCTTTCTCTGTCTTTGAAAATATGTATAATATTCCTTGCTGTTTTTTAAAACATTCCAGTGCACTTGGGGTAAAGGTACTGGTTAAAATGGACCAACTTCTTCTTTCCTCTGCAAGCAAATATCCGGAAGGATTACTGACTTTCAGAGAGCTTCAAATGAGGACGATAATTGCTATCCTAAACTACTTTCATGCTTTCTGTCTCTGAACCAACCTACTTTTCAGAAAGTTCTCCTTTCCACGAGGAGATTTAATTGTAATATATAAGGAAATCTAGATAGTGTCCAAAGGGAAAGGGGAAGATGCTGTTGGCACTGGGCAAGTGTATTGGCATAAAGCACTTGTGAACAAGATGAATGTGAACTCATGCTCAGTGCACATTCCATAGCACTTTAAAAAGGATTGCATGGATGTTATCCCTAATGGCCTATTGAATGTTCATCTGGCCACTAAAATCAGAGAAATTCCTACTGTGTGTTTCTTCCATTGCCTGCCTGAAGAGCTATTTGTATGGTGCTTATGTCATAAATGCCTTTCAGAGATAACAAAGTTTTAATGGTAAGTATAGTAATTATGTGTACATACAGCAGATTATGTTGGTGTCATCTAGAATTAAATATGTTTTCTTAAGGGCAAGCTGGTGTGTTCTTTAGTTGCTCAGCTCAGAACATAGCTTTAAAATGGTAACTGTCTTGTAAAAATGGAAAAAAAAGCAATGAAAATATTTTCAAAGTGCATGGCCTTGACTGTCTGTGGAGTTGAATGAAGAATATTAAACAGCTTAGCTACCTGTATGAGTCCATTTTAAGTCAGAGCTGTCAGCTCCTAGTCCCATGAAATTCATCTTTGTCTATAGAATTACTTTTAAAACCCTGTTAAGATGACAACAGGGATTTCATGTTAATTTTTTTCTCAAGATCTACACGTAGAATTTTCTTTGCTTATGTTAAAATATTTCTGCTGTGCCAGGTCTTCATACTAAGCCTTGCATTCGAAATCTGTCCTGCCTTCTGGCTGATGTATTTCTATCACCGAAAATAAGAATTTTACTACTTCAGTGTATGGATAAGAAAGCTAAACTATGTGCATTTGCTGTAGTGTATATTCAGAGTAACTGAGCAAGATTGTAAAGTCAGTTAACAGTTCTGCTGTTAATACACAACCCAGAACAGAAACCTGGTCAGTTATCCACAGCTGCGTTGCATGTTGAATTTTAAGAAAAAGTATTGAGCTTCCAGCTTTCCTGGAAGTCAAGTTCAGGTTTTAGCAGTGGTTGACAGACTGACGGACTGTATTGTCAAACAGATCGGAGCGTTGAAGCAGTGAGGACACTGGAATCCACGGGGAGAAGTTCTCGGGTAAAAGTTAGTTCAGTTCAGTTCAGGTATCACATCCATAAATCGGAGTGTGAGTAACTTTCTCGTTAGGCAAATCCCAGTTTATATATAGATCTGACATTATGCTGTTTGCCTTCTATAGTTGAGTGACTTTAACACTCTCCTTTTTTTTTTAGATAAAATTGGAAGCCACTGCTTTTAGCAGCATTTTCAAACAGTCACATTGGGTTATACTGCTTGTACTTATGTCAGAAAGCTGAATCAGGAAAAATCTGTTCTTCTCAGTTGGCTTGCTGGTAAAAACAGAAGAATTAAAGGGAGTGGTTAAAGGGACAGACTATACTTTGTTACTGGAATGGAAGAATGAATTTATACTTTAGTACTGTAGAAGCAATGTATGTCTTTCTCTGCTGTCTTGTATGCTGTAATATCCACTTTTAAAATAAAAGCATGAAAGTACAGCAGCAAGATCACTGGATGCCTCCAGAAGTGCTTTGCAGTACTTCCACGGAGTTGTTCCCTATCTCCACATGTGTGTGCATTTTTATCATACACAGTGTGTAGGAAACAAAACCGCAGTGCTTTGGCCACAGTACAGTTTCTTCATCACACCTTCTTCCTGTGCTGATCTTGAGAATTTAGAATCCTCTTGCATTCCTGTCACTATAAACCCTATTATCCTTTTTTAATTTGATACTTTCCCCTCTTAACATTGTTTTAATATTTAACAAAAAACGGGAAGAGCAAGCTGCTCTTTGGTGCGTAATATTTGATTGTAAGTTGTACTAAAAAGGAAGATGCTGTCTTAGAAAAGAAGGCATAAGTAGGAAAATTTTCTGTGCTCACTGGATTTTTTTAATGTGGTTTTGCAATTCTTTTTCCAGATAAATCACAACACAGGGATTCTACTGTAAATTCAGCAGCTGCCCAAGAGCTTTTACAGAATCTTGAATCTCGCACCATCTCATCCTCAGATGTGACACTTCTGTATCAGCTGAAATCCCTTGTATTGCTACAGGATATTGAGAGATTGAAGGATGGTTTGAAACAATTCCAAGAACAATCTATGATGCTTCCTGGTAGGTACCATTCACTCATGTTCATTCACTGGTGTTCTTTTTTGTGTGGATTAAAATTCAGATTTGTCGCAGGTTTTGTTTATTAGGAAGCTGTAAATAATTATCTAGTGATAAATATATGCTTATGCAAGATTTGAAAGCATAATTCCCACTGAAAATACGGTGATTTTCCCTGTTTCTAGTTTGGTTACAATCAATACAGAAACTTTTCATACTTTGCAGCAGCCTTAGAATACAAGATGATTCAGGTTCTTAAAACAATATTTTTAAAATCTTGACTGTTTTAAGATTCAATCATATTTAAAGCGTATTTTTAATACATTCTCTTTGCAGACTTTTTAAATCACAGGAATTAAAGTGATTATCTTGGAGATTTCACTCATCCAGTTAAGGATTAATTTTACATGCATAAAAATCAGTAAAGCCCATTTTTTCCATTTCTTCTTGGTCATCTACATGGCCTTTTTAACACATAGATTTTGCATGCCAAAGTTTGATTTACAGCTTTGTTTCTGTTTAAATGTAGATGTCTGCTTTAAGTTTCTAAAAAATACTGTTGCTTATGTAAAAACATAAAATCACTCTTTGTAATAAATTATATTATAAAGTCATTCATAAAAAGAAAAATTACTCTGTTACTAAATCTTTTCATCCCTGAGGCACAAGTCTGATTTCAGTCATGGTCCTTTTGTTCTCTATTATAACCTCAATAATTTTAGTAGAATTTCTTCTTGGACAGTTAATAGTTCCTCGAGTGAATGTGGGATCAGCATGTAGTTGATGGAAGTATAATAGTTCATTTTCCAAGTAGTCTTCATTTAAACAGTCATTGTTATTTGTTATTTGTACTTTTGTTGCAGTATCAACCAAATCTACAAGATGTGCTGAATTTTCTTGCTTCCCGAAGAATTTAATCAGAGTTGAGAGTGATTGCTATGTCACAAGAGAATCTCAACCATTTTAGATAGTGCTCTTAGTCTTTTGAAGAGTAACAGCTGAGCTGGTGGTAGTGTGGTAACAGTAAATAAGATCATAGCCATCAGAGGGTTAGCAATATCACTCAAAGAGACTACTGCTTGTAACATCATTAAATAATTTACAGCATGATAGTGGCTAAAGATCCCAGTCAAGACTGGAGTGTACTGCATGCTGTGCATTTAAAAAAACACAGAAAAGAGAGAATTCCTACCTGTAGAGTTCATAGCTGATGCGTTTTGAAAAAAAAAGACACTCTTACAGAGGTACGTATGTATTCTTTAAAGTATACATATGGAGTATGACAGCCCTGAAGGTTCTGATAGATCTGAAATATCCACATACACATCGAACAAAATCCTTCTGTGCATTCAATAATTAATTTCAAGCCTAGATTCTATGATCGTAATTGTAATCAGATAGTCTCACTGGATGTAATACATATTTGCAAACTAAGTAGGACTCAGCAGAAGTAGTGGCAATGGTATTGGCCCTTTATTAAATGACCTAATTCAGCTTCTGGTGATTAAATCAAAGTTGAACTGTTGAAGTGACCACATTCAGGAGACTCCTTACAGGCCATATCCAAATTCAGCTCAGTACAGTAGGAATTCTGTTGAGTTTTTCAGCCTTGAGGCAAGCTGCTCTGTTTACTTTGATATAGCAGTAATGTCAAACTGAAGAAAGAATGGACAACAGAAGGAAATTAGAAACAAATCCATGCAACTACCCTAATTTTGTGATGTATATGTCACTTGAAAAAAACAGAAAACAATTTTCTGAGTGATTTTAAAAATTCATTTATGTTTCTGCTGATGCAGCATGAAGTTGTTTACTCTTCCAGCTGATTTTTTTTCCTGGTAAGTTTTGTCACTGCAGGCTCAATTCTGATCTTATTCCAAGTTCACAGTGGTGTAACCATAGTAGCTGATTTGATATTCATGAGGCACAACAACATAAGAAAGTGGAAAATACATTGTTATAAATTATTAAAGGATAACTAAACAACCAATTAGATATTAATTTGCCTCAGCAGAGTTTAACAATACTTTCTATTTGTAATTCAGGAATTTCAGTGAATGAGAATATAGTGCTCTGAAATTTTGAACTGGAATTAGGCTTTTAAATATACTTTTCTTCTTACTTTTATCTCAAAAATATATTATCTTGCCCAGTTTTTTAAATTTTAGATTTCATTCCCAATGAACAGGTGATAGTTAAGAGTTATTACAAAACCTTGTTACTTCAGCAAATTCAAGTTCTTGTTATAGGAATGTAGGTTACAGCTGTTTATGAAGATAAAAATGTACAGTACATCACAGTAATCTCATTTTTTTTAACCAGTTTGTCTGATTATCTTGCCTTTTTTCTGGTTTGTTTATTTTTACTGGGGCATGGTGTCCTAGAAGAAAAGGTCATTCCTTATTAACATGATGAAAAGAAGACAATTTTTCTTAATTTTAGCAAGGTGTATTATTTAAAAAAAAAAAAAAAAAAAAAAACACCCTGTTTTTAGTTCAAGAAGCAGTGCAGTAACCCTTTTTCCCATGATTATGATTCTACTTCAGATGCCAGCATCAAAGGAATAATATTGGGAGCTATGTTTTGTTCAGTTTTGTCTTTAATTGAAGGAAGGATAGAGTAGGAAAAAAAATGAGAAGTGATCCATCTCTTTCATATACGTGCACACTCTCCATTAGTAAACTTTACAAAGTAATCATACCATTACATATCTTCCATTCCCTCATACATATATGTTGTGATTTAGTCTAATTTTCCACTGGGCCTACCAAGTCCCACTTGTCAAGTTTATGCCTACTGATGATAAATTTGGTCTTCAGAG
The DNA here is from genome assembly GCA_009806455.1 of Tetrax tetrax. NCBI lineage: Eukaryota > Metazoa > Chordata > Aves > Otidiformes > Otididae > Tetrax > Tetrax tetrax. Next base: position 620,240 of record WHYT01017166.1, on the reverse strand, counting down.
TAACATTTTACAGACTCTTCAGAGTAAAGCTATGGACTGCCCATGGTATGCAGACAACAAATTAAAAATCACTGGTTCAAGGCCATGTTTTGGTATTTCCTTCACGCCTCTTAGTATGTTATCCAGATTGGGAATCATGGTTCAATCAAAAGAAAAAAGAAACAATGAAGAAAAAAGTTTCTGATTTATCTTAAGCTCTTAGATCCCAATATTTGCAGTCATATCAAATAAAAGTCTAACAAGATTGGTGATAGGGTCTGAAAAATTTTTCAGGAAAAGGAAACTGCTAAGGAGATTGAAACAGAAAAATTGTCAACATTAAGGTATTCTCTTTAACCCTTCATTCAAATGAGAAATCATATTTGAACAAGAAAATCTCTATGGTAAGAGATACTGCTTGTTCTATCTAGTTGTCATCCTCCATCAAGTTACCCTGTACTTTGTGGTTCAAGTTACTCCATCAGGTTATCTTTGACCTTGTACTTCAGCAATCGTACAAAGTTGAGGTTGGTCAAGAGGTTTTGTTTGAATATGGCTGTTTAAAGTGCCATTGTTCTCAGGCTGCAAAAAAAGAGCAAAATGTTCTATTACTATTTTGATTTATTTGGTAGTCTTTAACAAAAAGTACTTACCTCTACCTAAAGTCTCCTAGAAGTGCGTGGAAGAGAATGTCAAATAGATGTGTATTTGTCATGATGGAGGCTGGGCCGATCTCTCTCAAACGCAGTGGCCATTTGCTGTAGGAAGCCAGACACCTTCATGATCCTGCACAGTGCAGCGGGCAAAGGAAAAGAGCTGTGACTGGAAGTAATGCTCCATTTGTTGGTTGGAAACTGTACCTTTTGAAATGAGGGCTACTTAATTCTCATCTCACATCAATTATTGAAGCATAGGTGATCACCTAATTAAAAAAAAAGTCTTTATCTCCTAACTATGAACTCATTCAGCTTCTGCTCATCAACTTCATTCCATTATCTATTAACATTTTCCCTTTGTTGGTTAGTATCATGTCTCAAATATACTCTTCCCTTGTTGCCTAGGAAATGATCACTCACAGGAGAGCTAGAAGCTTCTTTTAACTGCCTTTTTTTGGAGACTTGTCCTTTATATATGTCTCCATTGCTGAGGGTGAGTGGGCTACATTTTGCAAGCCAGAAGTAATAGTTACTGTGTGCCAACAATGGACAGATTGGATACACAGAGGCCCTAAAATTATTTAACTTTTTTTTTTTTTAAATGAACATTAAAAGAAAAGGAAATGAAAAGTGAAAGCTATATTAGCATAACATTATAGAATCATGTCTAAATGTGATATTATGTGATAAGTACTGTGGAAAGTCCGGTTGTTAAAAATTAATAAAGTCACATAGATAATCTCTGAATTAAGACAGAAGCAATGGCATTTTGATATTTTAATGCAACTGTCTGTACAAGACAACTCATTCTCATCTGGGGCTTCTAGGTGCTACTGTAAATTAAATTACTCTCCAGGCAGAAAGGAGTGGAGAAGATTGCACTTTTTTAGCCTTACCCATAGGATCATGTCGTTTCAATCTCCTTTTTTTTTTTTAATTATTGAATCATAACAAATGGGACATTGCAAAATCCAGAACCAAAATTGTTTCTCGTACAAATAACTAACCTCCTAGAAGAAAATGCACCTGTTTATCTTGAAATTCATATGTATGAGTCTTCAAGCTCCAATATCTGCATTGGCTTTATGGAAATGCTAATATTGAATGCAAACAGATGTTCGCACAAGTGTTTTTCTTTAATGTTCAGAAATGTCGTGGAGTTATTTCAGGAGGAATGTGTTTTCTTTCTTTCAGATCATACCAAGATAGTCACGTCTCTGTTTCACTACTGGATTACAGATATCCTTCCTGTGAAGAACAGGAAATAAAGCCTTGCCTGCGTCCATATGTGCAAGGTTAAAATTTAATGTATAAACTCTTAACCAAGTAGCAATTGTTCAGGAAGAGCAGTGTCAATACACGTTCTACACCTTCAGGTAACTTAATTCTTTGTCTGTGTTACAAACTCCAGAAGACGATGAACAGGGTATAACTACATGTGATTTTTGTGTTTGGTTGGTTAAGAGCATGTATGTGCTGTGTGGCCTGAGTGCTCAGCTGGATTAGTATGTATATTTCACTTTAGAGTGAGGGATTTCTCTGTAATGATAAAGTCTGTATCAAGTGTTTTCTTTAAGAAGTCCAGAGGGGTTTTTTGTATATAAATTGCTTGTTCTTTTCTGGAAATTTTATTTCTTGACTTTTTTTGTTTATCTGATATATGTGTTTCCCTGAAAAACAGAGATATATTTTTATATTCTATGATATTTAAATCTAAGCAACAGTACGTCTGAGGAATGTATTTTTGCTGAATAAACTGCTAAATTATGGAAACAGATACATTTCTGTGTGTGGGTCATGAAGGTACTGTTCAGATTTATGCAGAAACTTGGATGACATTTTCAGAATTGTTCCGTGGCCCAGCCTGTTACAGTCTGATGGGCTTCACTGAATGCAGAATTATGGGACTGGGTTCTCTCACTGATTACTGTAGTCTTTCTGCAACTGAATTTGTCCATTTGTAGATGATACAGTAGTAGTATCTATAGTTGTAACATGTTTTGGACTCCTGAAGAAAAAATGCTTCATGAGAGGCTCTTCTCTCAGATAAGTCATTCACCTGATAGGTGATACAGAGCAAACCATTTCTCATATCTGAGTGTGTCAGCTTCCTCATCAGTTAAGTAGGATAGGGGCAACATATTTATCTCCTCCAGTACGTGCTTGGAGATATGTTACTGATGAGACTATGTAAACATTGTGTGGGTTTTTTTCTTTGTTGTTTTTTTTTTTAATCATATTGCCTGATACATCCTATTGCAAAGCATTGTTTTTAATGATGCTCAAAAATGTGTAATAAAAATACAATCATACCTCTTTCTTGTTAATTGAAAAAGTTAAAAGGGTTTCAGTAACATGCCAAAGGAGTACAGGTGCAGAAAACGTGGTCTCATAGCTAACACATCGGCACTGAACTGTAGCTGTAGCTTTTCACTGAGCTTCTGTGTGCCTCAGTCCCACATCTGGAGAATGAAGAAAGTATTACTTGAATGTGAAGCACCTAGATACTCTGTTGACTGACCCCATGGGAAATTAATCACTTCATCCTCAGATTAAGGTTTGAATGTCATGCAGTAAATGAGGTCTAGGAACTGCACAAAAAAGATACACAGCAGCTCGTTAGGTAAACATCATCTGTTCTAGACACTGAATATGAAAACATAAATGAGATCAGGTAATTAAAGACAGTATTTTGAAACACAAGTACAAACCTGGTCAAAGTAGGACCATGCAAACAACTGTAGCGTCTGCATTTCCTGATACTCAGGTGGCTCTGCTGAGGGATGGTACATGGCTGCCCCACTGGGCGGACCCCGGGGCCTGGGGATTCCTCCTCCTTGTCCTCTGGATCCCAGGCTGGTGCACCTGGAGACTTGGATTACTTCAGCTTTCATGTTTCCAGGTGCAGCTGGTAGTGAGGCTTAGCACATCTCCCAGGGATGTGTGTGTGCACCCCCCCCAACACAGGCGCGTGCACATGACACTCCTGTTTGACTGCAGAAGCTGGCGCTGCCTTTAACAACACCCATGAGTGATCCTGCCAGGACTGACACAGAACACAAGTACAATAATCTTCTCTGACTGATTGAAATTGAAGTTTATGAGTTAAAACACACATTTCACTTCCTAGATTCGCAAGCATACCTCCATTCGTAGATCCCTTGAACACCAGCACAGACCTGAGCCTCTCTTGTATCCCTGCCTGGATCCCAGCCCTCATCCCAGCTCTGCAGATCTCCTGCTCAGCAGCTCATCCTGCCTGACACACACTACCACAAGTTCACACGCTCATCTCGCAAGCACTCACACACTCACCTCACAGCTTTGTTTATTGCTTTAATTTCCCTTCTTTATTATTTCTATTTCAGAATGGAAATTCTCATATTAAAGTGATTTTTTAAATTGCACTGAGTTTTAAGTAGCTGCATACAGAGGAGCAGATTTGAGTATCTTTGCCAAACAGAAATATTTTGTACTATCAGTGGTCTAATCTCAGAATGTGAGTAAAACTGTGCTTGCGTTGGGTTATAATGGGGAAAAGACTGCTTTCAGTCTCTCTATTTTCCTTTCACTTTAACCACTGTAAGAGCCTTATATTCTGTGCAGAAATCAGCTGGTTCTAACAAAGCAAGCCTGGGAAGAGTTTCAGAGCGTGGCTAGAGTCGGTGATATCTGATGTCTTTGTAAATGACCTGCGATAGGAGCTGAATCTTACGCTTCTCAAACCTGCCACTATTGCACTGGCAGGGATTGTAAAGAGTAGAGGATAAAGTAAAATCTGAGATGTTGGAGAGTTTAGAAAATGGGACCAAATTCAAGCAGATGAATTGTAGATTGTCATTGTAGATAAATGCAATCGCTTAAGAGTATATTGTTCCTGAAACAAAAGTGCCAAACAATGGTGTGCTGAACTGCAACCATTGTGCGTAAGAACACTTAAGAGCAATACACAAAAGGATACAGCAGGAAGATCTAGTTTAAAAGCAAAAGAAATGGACATTACTCATCCTATAATAACATAGATTCAGCAATGTACTAAAAATGGCAGCGGGGAGGGATTGTTTGGTTCCATGTTTAACATCCTATTTGCACTCAAAAAGATTTCATACACCAGAATTTTAATATCTGGTCACTTTTCTGTTCTTCTTCTCTAAAGGAAATGGTGCTGAATCTCCCTACACCTTTTATGGTTTATTTGAGCAGTGGTATAACCAACATGTCTGGATATGAAAACTGAAAAATTTAAATTAATATCCACCAGTGAACACAGTGTGTTTTACATTTCACTATACATGTCAATGAAACATAGCAATGAAACATTTATCGCTTTGGATTTTCATGCTAAACTCATAAATGGCAAAGGATATAGCCTTGAATTTTTGCTTCTTCCACATTGTTCAGTCTAATGAATGTGCAGTATCATTCGTGGAATTTCCAAGGCATGGAAGAGTTTTTTTAGTGGACTTTACATCACAGAACATCAGACTGAACTGCACACACACTATTATCAGCCTATTACAAACTTCTGTGAAGACAGAACTTAAAAATTTTCTTTTTAAAACCTACATGGACTCCAGCAGTAGGAAGAATTTCAGGATCAACTAGAAAGTAGCCTGCATGTGGCTTCAAGAAATAACTTTCTAGTTTGCACATGTTTTATTCTCAGAATTGCCTGTAAGACCTTAATTCTTCTCTTTTGTGGATATGTAATGTGGGAATCATTCTCTGATGTTACAGATTTTTACTGCTTCATAAGTGGTGCAGTATTTTATATAGTACTTTACAATCATGTAGAGCCATAAATTCCTTAATGTGTTTTCTATGACAGCTGGCTTTTCTCCCCTGCACCAGTGCAGAGGGGTGCTTGCTACTCAGCAGGCTGAATCTCTGAAATGGCATCTGGGAAAAAAAGGCTTAAAAAAAAAAGGCAAGGAAGGAAAAAATGATGAGTGGCAGTATGAAAGCAGAAAACTGTTAAGCTGTCTTTGACCGAAGCAAACGTATTTCACCCAGTGATATCTGGTGTATCATAAAACCAGTCCAGAGACCGAGTGGGAAGTGGTGTGTCTTATACTTGTGCAGTGTGCTACACAGTAAGTATAATAACAACAGGTGGTAGCGAAAAAAAAACCAGCAAACTAAGATTGGAAAAATGCATTGTATTTAATATTTAGACCAAGCTCAGGTTATAGCTATAGATTTTGGGATTAATTGCTTCAGGCCTAGATTGCACCTAAGGAGAGCTGCATTGCACATGTTTGTGCAGCTACTTTAGCTTCACTGTTAACTACTTTATCCTCTGCATTGCATCTAAGTAAATTTTGTTGAATAGGATAATTATAATGTCTGAATATTTCACATTTCTTAATATATGTTTTTCTTAGATGAAAAAAAATGTTGCTAGATATATGCTGAACTAAGCCATTGTTCTGGGTGTAAAACACTACTTGAGTATAAAGAAAAAGCAGAAATTTACAAATGCTGCATGTTTCCTACCTCTCCTTTTTATCTAGGAAAAAACTAGATATTATATGATTATTTCAAAACTGTGTATATGCACCACAATCACTCAAGGGCAAAATGTATGGCTTTAATTTGAGTGTTTAACTTCATACAATTAATACTCTGGAGTCATTTTAATGAACTGTATACATTTGTGAAATATGTAAGCAAGCTGTAGTTCTCTTTAACGTTACTACTGCAATGCTACATCCTATTTGGGATACATAATACAAAAAAAAAAAAAAAAAAAGTTATCTAA
>WHYT01017166.1:570320-613824 GCA_009806455.1 Tetrax tetrax | reverse complement strand
CCTGTTGTGATAGGACGAGAGGCAATGATTTTAAAATACAGGGAGGTAGATTCAGACTGGATATAAGAAAAAAAAAAATTCTGATGAGGGTGGTGAAACACTGAAACAGTTTGACCAGAGAGGTGGATGCCCCATCCCCGGAAACATTCAAGGCCAGGTTGCTCTGAGCAACCTGATCTGGTTGGAGATGTCCCTGCTTCTTGCAGGGTGTTGGACTAGATGACCTTTGAAGGTCCCTTCCAACCCAAACCATTCTGTGATTCTAATTCTAGGCTGCTATAGGTTACATCAACTAGAAGCTGCTTTTCTTCACTTTCAAGTTCTTTGCTAATCTTCCTGGTACCTCAGGCAGTGTACAGATGGTTCCTTCATCCTCTCAGCCTCTGGTTCTAGCTTCCATCACCTGTTTGCTACATTTTCAGAGTTGTGCTTTTTCCCCCAGTGCCCTCCAAAGCTCTCTACAGAGCAGTCTTTCTATCGCCTTCCTTTCCTTCTTTAAAACTCTCCTTTGCCATGATGCTGCCCAAAAGCTTGTCAACAGCTAGGTCAGTAGTGTGGTAAGACAACTGTGTACTGTGCTGACTAATGTTGCCTTATTGTATCTGTGTACTCCCACATCAATCTCCCTGTTTTCTCATCTGTTTTCTCATTTCTCAAACTAGTAGCAATTTGATGCAGGGTTTTGCCTACTGCACAGCACCAGGCGCAGCAAATTTCTATTACGTCTGAGGTGCCTGTGTGCTAGGAGCATATAATGAACTAAATTACAATTAAGAATATGCTAGAGCATGTAAGCAAGGCTGCTGATAGTTAAAATTGGCATAATAATTGTATAATGCATACATGATCAGTCTAGTAAAAGAGAGAAGCTTTGGAGGCAATGTTCATCTGCAGCTTGGGAAGGGGCGCTTGGAGGCGTGCAGTGTGGGATTCGCTTCTCCTGACTTCACTTGTCTGCAGTGTAGATGTTTCCATCTGAGCTGCCGTTCCTAAAGAACTTTATAATCGCTGGGATGAAATAGGTGCTTGTACAGCCCAATGCAACTGATTGCTTCTAGACATCTGTTTTGGGATAAGAACAGTCGTACAAATAGAAGAACTTACGATTTTATGTTGACTGTTACGGGACCATAAACGAATTGGTCAGATGGAAACATCTGCATTGCAGGCATCTGGATCTTGCTGAAAAAAAATCATTCACTCCATCTGAGAAAGGGACAGGAATGTACACGTGTAGCCGGTTCGTAGGATTCCTATGCACAAAGTCCACCCAACATATGATATTTAAAAGCACAACAGTATTTATTGCTCTATTATAGCCTTGCATAAGCAGTTACAGCATAAGCAGTTACAGTTCCTAGCATAAGCAGTTACTAGCACGTTGTTTTCCCTTTGTGAGAGTCTTACCACCCCGACTAAGCCGGAGACACCGCCGAGCAGGAGGATGATGATCAGCGGGGTCAGAGCAGAGAAGGGAGGTAGGCGCAACACCTTCAGGGCGTCCCCTGTTGTTTGTAGAGTGTGCTCTGGGTCCTTTCTCTCTCCCTCTGCTCTGAGCCGCCTCTGTTTATCCCCTCAGCAGATTCAGTGGCAGAGCACTGCCCAGGTGTTGGTGCACGCGTGGCCAGTGCATGCAGCAAGGCCTGCCAAGTACGGGCCCTGCTGGCTAACAGCGCTTCCCGGAGAGCAGCAACACACTGCTCAATGACAACCCTCCTGGCTCCCCTCTCTGAGATAACAACCCTCCCAGCTCCCCTCTCTGAGATAACAACCCTCCTGGCTCCCCTCTCCAAGGTCGGGTTCTCACAGTTGTGTGCAGTTTGTAATTTCCCACAGTGGCCCTACACAGACCATCACTGAAATCCCTCACACAACATGTAGTGTGACCAAAACATCACCTATTCCTGGTGCTGGTCTTGCAGTGGCAAGCTCCTTCAACTTGCACAGGACTGTGACCTTCCCCCCCTCCTTGCTGCTTTCATATCTTCTGTTTGGAAGCCATTGACTGGGAGTGGTAAAAGGGAGAAGGAAAAGAGTAAGGAGCTGTGTACAGCTGTGCTTGGAACTCCTCCAGCACAAGCTGAGGAGCAGCTTCTCCTGCTCTTCCTCTTGTTCCCCTCATGCAATCACGCAGAAAGTGGCCTCCGCCGCTTCCCAGACAGGCTCAGTAAAAGATTGCCGTGTGATTTATTCCTTCTCCCAGTAACAATAATGAAGTGGAAGCGCGTATAAAAGCACAGAGAAGGAGTAACTATTACTAGGAATATCAAACTGATTACCCATTACCTGTGTTCTAGAGAGTAAATCAATAGCAAATATATTTTTTTCAGAATCGCAGGAGTAATCACCGAACTCTCTAGACATGATGATAGCTGTTTGATCTCTATCTGGCATGTTGGAGCTTAAAATGAAGGTCATGTTCAAATCTGATCGGAATTCAAGGAAAGCATCTTAGCTTATTACCATTACTATAGTTTTGGATTCTGTTTACATTGGTAAGCAGTTCAAAATACTTGACATGTTATTCAATTAAATTGTGATTTCTAACTGACAGACTGAAGTGCATTGATTTTCCCAACCACATTAAGCTAAGTACGTGGCACAGTGTTTCATTAGCCTGACTGCTTAACCCTTTCACATTAATTCAATTACCCAGTATAAAATTAATGTGTAAAATATTAAATAACTCTAAATTTCTAAATTAGAAGGTGTTGCAAGAATATATTAATCTTGATCGTTTCTGACATCCATTTGTTACTGGATGATTTACAGTCTGCTACAGATCACATTCTTATCCAGATAGCAAAAGTCACTCAGAAAGTTTTTTCTCTGCACTCACTCAGTAAATGGATAGATTCATAGAGGGCAAGACTAAAAAGGATGTGAGATTATTTTCATTGACCCCATCCAGATCCCTGGTCATAAATTTTCATTTTACTTCAAGGTGAAGACCAGTAACTTGAATCTGACAAAAGCACAATTTGTGGGTTTTGCTAAAGCAAGTCTTCTGCATAGACAGGCAAGCTTGATTTAAAGACATAAAGAAATGAAGACTTAGCCCCTTCTCTGGTCATTTATTCCAGTACTCAGTCACTCTCACTGTTAGAAACATGGGCCTTATTTTAAATTAGAATTTGTCTAGATTTAATTTTCAGCTATTCGTTCTTGGTAGGCTTTTCTTCACTAGGTTAAGTAATCCCTCACTAGCCACTATTTTGTGTCTGTGAAAGTTTTTGAACACTATAATCAAGCTACAATGCAACGTCCTTTTTGCTACCCTAAACATTATCTCTTTAAATATTTGCTTTAAGGCATTTTCTACAGCCTCCAGTTTGTTTTTGTGGCTCTCTTGTACGTTCTGTCCATTTTTTCCCACCATCTAGAGAACAAGTGTGCTGGAACTGCAAATAGAACTCCATTTAAAATCTCAGCAGTGCCAGCTTTCCTACTCACTGCTCCATTGTTTGTGGGTCCGCTTTTTGCCATAGCATTGTATAGGGAGTACATGTTGAATTATTTGTTGCAGTAGACAAGTACTTGATATTTCTTGCTTTCCAGGATTTAGTCCCCGGTTCCATACTTCTTGTACTTAAATGTCTGACTTTCTGTTTGGCCATGTTAACATTAATTTTCTTTGACTATGTCTAGATTAGTAAATGATGGATTGTTTTGTGTGCCTGTACTGCTTTCATTAGTATCAACTATCTGCTAATCTTGGTGTCATCTGCAAATTTTACCAGCGATGATTATATGTTTACTTACAGATCATTAATAAAAGTGCTGAATGGTGTCAAGTACCAGTACTAATCTTTATGGAATTCAAAGAGAAATAACATTCAGTCACGATTCTCAATGTATACCTTCTTTTTGAAAACAGAAAAATTACATAATCTAGTGGATTTATAATGTTTTTATCATGTACTTTATTGTGTGATATGCTTTTTTGTTTTGATCAGAAAGTCATGTGGCACTAGGTAGCTTCACAGGAGTCTAAATAGCACAAGGTGTAATGGTTGTTAGCTGCTGTCAACAAGTATTTCTTCAGTTTTTTACAAGAATAAGCTTTAATTTTTTTAGATAAGGATAAAAGTCCAAACTAAGGATACTGTACAAAAAAAACTGTAGAATTGAGATTTAGAGTATGTTTAAGGAGAAGCAGAATAACTGAAAAGTATTCAAAGTAAATAGCCTCACAGATTTTTCTTACGTATTTTCAATTTGTTGCTCTGCAGGGAATTATTTGCATTAGTTAAGAATAATTGTTCTGAAGGATTCCTTATTTTTAAACATCAAAGGAAAATTCATGTTTCTTTCTTTTCCTGCAAGATGTGATCTATAATTTTAGTTATGAAGGTGTCTAGTGCGTGCATTATCTGTTGTGTTGCATTTCTTCCTGCTGGTAATTGAAGAAAGATCCTTGCAATAAGTTCATTAACTACTGATGAACAAAAAACATCTGAGACTTAGAAGTTTGCTTAGGAAGTTACATTCACAGCTTTATAGTGGAATATGCAAATTTGCAGTTTTTTACAGAAGCAGTTCTCTGAGCAGATTTCCAGGCCACAGCACAGACATGTTAACTGTCAGTATCAGCATTAACTACCTATACTTTTTTTGAACTTATAGCTATTGTTGGAGAGCAGTGTATCAGAGATATTCATCCAATTTCAGCTTAGTCTCACAATTTCTGCTGCTCATGGACTGCCAAGTTGCAGCTGGTGTCGTGACTCAAAGTGCAGGCAGTATTAGCATTTTCTGTTGGAGCTAGAAATGGCAGCGACAAGTCCCAGTTACTCTCTACCCAGAGCTGTCACAGTCTAGAAGAAAAGCAGGAGCAGATTCTCAGGAGGATCCTTGTATGAGACAGAACCACCAGTGGGATTCCCACTTCATTGCAGTGGTTCATCACCCTCATGGTTCCCTTTAGTCAAGGCTATGTCACAGTCTGGCCCCAAAGGTACACAATGGAAAAACAAAGGAGTAATAACGGCATAGCAGCACAGTAACCAGAAAAGGCACGGTAGGACCAGTTAGTACACGAGCTAAGCATGAAAGGAAAAGAATTTTAAAACAACTTGCATCTGGAAGTACCATTCCTGCATCAGCTGCAGGAGCCTGCAGTTCAAAGGCAGAATAGAAAACTGAAGTGTTTTGTACCAGAAATTACAAGAGAAAAAGAGCCAAAGATAAGAGCTATTCAGAGCAATACATTGATTTGTTTTCTCACTGTGAGTAAAGCTGGTGAATGCTTGAGGAAAGTCTAATTGCCCTTGCAGAGACTGACCTGTGGCCGTATAAACCCCTCACATACAAACAGCATAGAGCCTCCAGCTCCCAGGTTCTGGCCCTGTGCTAACACAGAACATGCCTTGGAGGATTCCAAAAGATTCCTTAACTGTCCCCTACACTGGAAGCTGTAGGGAAAAAAAAAAAACGAATATTTCTGTCAAAATGGCCTGGCAGCATCCTTCCTTTCAGTCTGATTCCATTATGCATAAGCAAACTATTAAAGTTGAACATCAAGCCAAAAACATTTCAGGTGTCCTTGTCAGGGTACCTGAGACACAAAGACTTAGCTGACTGTTGTGTTTCTAGAAGTCCCATGCCCATCCACTTTCTCCATAATTTGCAAGGCCTTGCTCTGTTTCACAGAGTGAAAAGCAGTCTCAAACTCCCTTGCAGGTACCGTAGGATGAGAATCTGACCATGATCCTGGGAAGCAGCTGGCTACAGTCACTTACTGAGGTGATGTGAACAGGAGGGAAGGAGAGATGGGGCTATGGAGTGTAGCTTTTCCCTTGCAAGTTGTGATGGTGATTTGCAGACCTGTTCTGCTCTGCTCTCAACAACAGTCTCGTGGATAACCTGAGACTTGCACTTTCAAATGAGAGTTGTGGGAAACTTCAGAGGTAGAAGTCAAAAGGATGAGATGGCATTGAGCAAGTATTTCTAAGAGGATAATTAGTCTTTTCAATAATGACTAAGGGTCCTCTCTATGAACCTTGATGCAGCTCCAGTTTTCCAAGGCTGATCTGAATTATAGGAATTACTGGTATCCAGAAATCATAGATGCTTTGTACAGCAGTCTCTTGCATGGTACTTTTTTTGGAGCCACCCAAAGAAGTCTAAAAAGAACTCTATAATACTACAAAAACCATAAAACTATCTGTTAGAAATCCAAACTAGGCCAATCTTTGCCATCTTTTTTTTTTTTTCCTGAGCCTCTAAATTGTTGTTATTCTTTGTGAGTATCCAGGATAAGCAAGTAATCTGAAAAAACCTACCCAATAAAAGTGTTCTACCCACAGTTTCTGTTCCTTCTCTTCTCTGTGTTCAGATCTGAGTCCATGGACCTGAATATTATCTCAGCGCGTAGAATGGCGTGCCTGCATTGCCATTATGCCCTGCGGGAGTGTTCATTCCCTTTCCCAATCTGGTAGCCTGTGCTTATGAGCAAGAGTCATTACCACTGAGCATGCTGTTCTATGGTATGCCCTGAGGCGGTGGAAATGACTGCAGTACAACTCTCCGCTCAAGAGTGTTGTGCACCAGGATATTAACTGTAAAACTGGCAATATTGCTGTGGTGCAGAGTCTTCCTCCAGGCACCCACAAGACAGATGGTTTTATCAGTACACAGCCATTCACCTCTGCATTGCAATTGGGAGGAAATGCAAACAAATTTCCAACTATCTTTGCTAAGCAATTTTACAGCTGTCTATCTGAAATTAAAGCACCCTCCCTTGGTTGTGCTTTGCATTTTTAGAGTGACTGGCATTTTTTTTCCCATGATGGCTACACTCAGCTTTCCACAGTTTTTCATGCTCACAAAAACACGTGACGCTAAGTTAGCAGAGTTGAGTGCTTCAGACTGGGGGGAACCAAGCAAAGGAGCATTCTGCATAATCTGCATAGATTCCTATAGACCAGTGTAAAACCAAATCGTCTCTGGTAGGGAAAGATTTTTATAGCAGGGTTCATAGGGATGAATTGATACGCACCTCACAGAAAGCAGAGCCTATATGAAAGGCAGCTTCCAGCCCACAGCCCACCAGTCCTGTTCCTGCTGAACTGAGCTGTGCACTGGTCTTTGAAGTGGTATGAGCCCAGGATTGAAGCAGCATGTTTCTCAGTAACTGAATGTCTATCTTTGGCTCAAATAAGTGGCAATCCATGAAGACGTCTTTCAAGTTGGAGTGAGTTTTCCATCAGAGTTAAAAGCTGATCACAGCTGAATTTTAAGATGAAGCAGCCCAGGGTGTTTGGACCCCCTGGCTATTGTAACACGTGTGCTTCAGTTTCCAAATAAAGTTGACAACAAACTTCCCATAAGTGAGGTAAGACTGAACCATACTTAGCTAGTAGTACAACCTTGCCATCAGGGAAAAGCAGTTGGCTGAGATTTCTGTAAACTTTGAAATGGGAGGATTTTGCAGTCAGCTCTGAAAGTAACTTGAAGGTGGGATGGTCTGTCACAGCAGCTCCTAAGTCACAGGGAAGCTGTGCACTGAAAGCAGCCTCTCTGCCTCCAAGCTGGAGGAGTCAACATCTGATAATCAGTAAAAATCTTGTTGACAAGGGTATGATCCAAGAAGAAGGTGAAACGTTGACAGGAGTATCTTTTTCCTTTGTGATAGTGGGGTGGGGGGATTGAATCCTTATCCATTTCCTGCCTTGGAGAAGGAGTGTGGGAAGATTGGAGGAAGCCTTCCCTCTAACTCTGAGTGAGGAAAGAAAATCTCAGCAGCTTCTGTTTCAAACCTCCATTTCTCTGCAGGTCTGGGAAGACTATGTAGATGTTGGCAAGAACAGTAACAGGAGAGGAAGAGAAAACATGTAGAAGAAGTGAGGAAGGAGGGAAGAAGACTAAAAGGACACATCAAACTTGAAGAGTCCTGTTAACTCATTCTTCATAAAGAAACTTTTCCTACTTTTTGTTATACCCTTTTTGCCCTTTCCTGTATCTTTTTTGAGTCTGCTTCATCCTTTCAGAGATGAATGGACCAAAACATCCCACATTATTAAAAATGCAGGTTGGTCATGCATTTTTGAAGTGTGCTTTGATTTGTTCTGTCATCCTTCCAAATAAATTTGGTTGCTTTTTTGACCCCTTACTGGGTACTGAGCTGACATCATCATAGAACTGTTATTTAATTCCTGAAGAGTCCTTATCAGTTTATGTAATTACGTGCACCACTTTGCAGTACCGTACGTGGAATTTCATCTGCCATTTTATCACAAGTTGTTCATGATCGTAGTGCTCTTCTGCAGCTCTGCACTGTCAGCTTTCAATTTTAGTCCCCGTGATAAATGTAGTGGAATCAGCAGTCTCTGTTCCCCCATTATTCATCACCTTTTCCAGGTCATTTAGGACTTTGCTGAGCAGCGCAGATCCTGGCCCAAAGTCCCGTAGGATTTTCTTGGTCATTTCCTTCCAGTGGGAAAACTCTGCATACCTGCTTTTTCTTTTGTATCTTTTATTTGCTTATTCATTCAAATGAGGATCCTCTTAGCCCATGAGACCTCTCTTTTAAGAACTTTTTCTCCCTAATGAATTTTAAAAATGCACTTTACTACACCTTGTCAGCTTACTTGTCGATTCCTCAAAAAAAATTGCCACTAGGCTTGTGAAGTATGTCTTCCCGTTACGGAAGCTTAATGGAGTGCTTCCCAATGTATTTTTTGAAGCATGTGCTCATTCTTTTCCTTGCAATGGTCCCACCTGATTTGCTGAACCAGGACATCAGGTTTGCTGGTCTGTAGTTCTTCAGATCACCCCTGGAATCCTTTTGAAAAATTAGCTGTTTCACCACCTTCCCAGCCCCTGACACCGAGACAATTCCCAGTGTGAGGTTACGCACCACGGCTCGCAGTTGTGTTATTTCATCCTTCGGTTGGTTTAGAGCTCTTAGGTGAATACCATCTGGTCCTAGTGAGCTGTTAGTGTTGTGCCATGGGAAATATGGTCTCTGAAGAGAAACCTCCCTGCTAAGTCCAGTGCATCATGCATAAGTGCAAATGTGCACTCTTGTTTTGTTTTCCACTCCTAGGCAATTTGAATTCTGTTTCAATCATTTCTACTTGGCCTCACAGTCAGACAGCCACCACACTTAATCAGAATAAAGACTGCCTAATAAAAAAATAAACATTACAGAAACACTAGTCTCTTGATTAATGTATTTTTCATGCTTTATTTCCTGCAAAGATTGCTTTACCCTCCTCTTAAGCTGATGAAAGAATCTTCCAGGGTTCAGCCAGAGAGTTCACAACAAGAGATGTGTACCTTTATGCAGGATTATGCCTAAAAATAGATTATGAGTCGTGTTAAATAGCCACAACTGTGCTGGCACAATGCCATGCCAGAAATAATAGATGTCTCTTTAAGGGATTAGAACATTTAAATAGGAATACAGATAGTAAGGAGTGGGAACCATGTGTAATCTGCAACGTGAAGGCAATTGCAAGGAAACAAAACAAAAGAAGGGGACATGTCAGAAAGTGTATGAGAACAGAAATTCAACTAGCAAGGTTCCCACTAAAGCTATGTAATTTAATTTAAAGCTTTGAAGCATTTTCTACCATACTTGGAAGTCTCTAATTATTTATATCTTCTTATATTGCAGTTTAAAATCTTACAAGAGAATTTACAAAGCTTTTGTGTTTTAGGTGGACTAATTCGTTAGCCCGTTGCATTGGAAACATGCTGCATACAGCAATGTATTTTCAGGCCTTTATATCTGCAAGGGTGGATCAAAGCATTTACAGTTTCTAAATTACAAACCATTTTTGGATGTTACAGATCTGGATATTCATTACTGCAAAATGTGAGTAGCTTTCCTAGCAGACCACTAAGGCAGACTTCAGAACCTCTGGATGTTTAGACACATCTCCTTATGCAGGGATGGTAAATGTCAATAAAATTCTATATTTTGATAATAGCTCCAGATTCACTTTAACTGTGATCACATGTGGAACCAGCCTTTCCAAAAAGAAGATTCTACAGGTTTGTTTAGAAGGTGGATTAGGTGCCTTTGTAGGATTCGTGACTCACAATTTATGAAGCCATATGGAATACAGTAACCCACACATTTTGACTATCTGAAAAATTTGTTTTGGAAGAACAGAGAGATACCAGTGAAATTATTGACTGAAGTTGTGTACTTCTGTTATAAATCACTGCTTTAGAATTCAAACCAAAATTGTGGTCATGATTTTAATGTATCTATGTTGTCATCTTAGAACGAATCCTTTTCCATTCCAGAGTCCTGGTACTCCAAACATCCCTGCTGAGGCAGGCACTGTGCCTGTGCTCTGAAACAAATGAAGGATGTCCCTAGATACAGAAAAGCACCCAATACTGTATGTTAGGGTCTTTCTCATACATAAAACATGGCAGTTCTTTGCAAGCCTCCCAGTCACTGACAGGCACTGCAGGAGATCCCGTGGCCTTTTATCAGCTGCCACACTCAAATACCTGTACTTCTGGAATTGCGTCTCAGAAGGCTGCTTCTTAGCTCTCTCATTTGTGAGATTCACAGTGAAAATTTCACATGTGTGTAAGAGAGTTGCAATGTGGAACATGGAGGAGGAGGAGGAAGAACCCTGCTCAATAGTTGCATATGCGCCTGCTCATGTGCACCATTTTACTGCTGAGAAAATTTCCCCGCAGCAATACAGAGCTGCTGAGAATGATTTGCCCAGCTTTTTACAAACAAGTGGTTCCATTGAAAAGGCTCTGGGCTGTGTCTATACATGCATTGGACAGATTACAGCCCTACGCAGGTCAGTATAGCTATACACTATATCAAGCTGCAGAAGGTATCTGGGACGATGTGATGGAGCCTCTCATGATCTGGGACCCTCTGCTGATGGACTGAGGGATGCCCGTGAGGACATGGAGTCTGACAGTCCAGCTTTTTGTCTCAACAGCCACAGAAGCAGCAAAGAACACAACATGAAGAGTTGTCATCACAGATTGTCATGTAATTTCTCATATCAACTCTCACAGTGAAAAACACCCACTGAGGACTGGCTAGCCAGGAACACATGTTCAGCCTGGCACAGGAGCTGGTGTCTGGTGGGTGTCTTGATGTAGATACCTGTTTTAATGGACTTTGGAGAGCAGAACAGAGTGAGGGGACATGCCTTGCTCCTTAAGAAGCTCAGCCCTCTTTGCACCATCTCTTCTAAATGGAAAGGAAATTGCAGGCTGTTCACAGGAATGAGCCTAATGGCTTGTTTGCAAAATAGCAGCCATTGTATGTCACTCCTTTAGAGCAACAAATAATTACTGTCTTGGATTAACAGCAGCTAATTGTCACACACAACAATCACAGGAGTTAATGTCCTCTTGAGTAACAATGTGTCTTGCAAGTCTTCTGTATCCAGATCTATCCATAGGCGTGCCATAGGCTTCACTAGTCAGATCAGCGGTGCCTTGGTAGCTGAAAAATGGCATTATGTTAAGTGACGATACCCGCCTTCTTCACAAACTGTCAGGATTGCATTGCTTGTCCTTCCAGTGTGCTACCTTGCTGAAGTGGTTGGTGTGTGCTCTGAGTGCTCTGAGTATTGGGAACATAGCAAGACAGTGCATTACACTTGGGAGAAGAAGGTAATAGCCAACTATTTCCAGGGTTAACTGGGACCCTGGACCTCTACTGGAAGTCTTTCTGCTGCCTGCCAGATATGAACCTTCCCAGAATAATGGCTATAGATAAATCTTTCTGCTGATATGCACCCAGGTAATTCTCAGGCCAATGAGGACAGCCCACGGTGTTCCAGCATTTCTGATAGTGTATTGTGCTGGTTGATTTCTGAACCTGCCTCAGAAGCAGCAAGACATAAAGCTGTTGCTCAAGAAAGACAAGCATTATTCTACTATGTGTTTTAAACACTCAACCCACTTTCCAAGAGTGCGTATTAAGCAGAGGACACAACAGGAAAGTCCTTGTGGTGCAATGTCATGCACAAGAGACGAACGAACTTCTCCCTGCCCATATCTGCTAGACCAGTTTTCTGTTGCAGGCCAACTACAGATTCTGGAAAGTTGTACAAGTCATAAAGGTGGACCCAGACATCAGAGTTGCCGGTGGTTCGCATGAGTGTAGCAGGACCTTTTTGAAAGGCGCTGGCTTGCGTTCAGGTCTTCAGACCCCAAGTCTCTCTATTAATGCCCATTGTTTATATTCTTGGTTTGGGGTTGGGTTTTTTTCACTTTTGTTGGGTCTTCTTGGTGTTCAGTTGTAAAATGAATAAATACATCTGCAGTGGTACACACCTTAGCTGCAGAAAAACTGACAGTTTATTCACCCAACTGATGGTTCACAGATCATAGCGGTCAGGACTGGCAATGTTCCATAGGGCAATTAGTGTCTACTGGTACATTTGAGATAGTCCCCCAAAGATGCTGTACTTACACATCAGGTCAGATAGTACCTGTTCATGTAGGGCCTTTGATGCAGTTCTTCTCATGTGTTGGTTTTCCATGTGTAGTGGGCCACTCAGTTTTACCAGTGTAGAAGTGTACCTCTATGAAGACCTCCTCTGAGCAAGGGGAGATGAAGCTAGGCTATTGACTGCATCCAGTAGCTGGGGAAGGAGGCAAAAATTAGTATTCAAGGACATCATCACTGCCTATCAGTATCTAAGGAGAGGAAGGATTTGACAATCCTCCTTTTGTTAGGTTAAACATTTTTTTAATAGCTTCTTCTTGTAATACTTACTTTTCATTTGCTTTGGTCATCTTAGTAGCTGTTCTTCATACCAGCTTCACTTTGAATTCTCCTGCTCTAATCCGTGGAGTACAGTTCGTGACTGGCTGTGTTTACACTATTGATGTCTGTGTCTGTGCTGGCTGTATTAACTGTACTATCAAGCATCACTTCTTTCCCTGATCATAACATAAACATCTACAATAGGTAAATTACAATGGGAGTTTAGGGCAACTAGTTTGGAGGCAGGCATCTATGGCAGCCATGTCTGGAGTTAGGAGAGGGGGATTCAGCCCTGCTTAACCAGAACTGGGTTCCAGATGAGGTGTACTGCTGCCTTTGCACTACGCCTATGCTGCTGCCAGTGATGGTAATGCTCGCCTACCTTTGCTTTGGAAATACTTCAAATAAAAATGCTAGCATTATTTTTTTTCCCTATAGTTTCTAACCGATACAAACAGCAGCAATTTCTAACATAAAATTTTATTTCAAAGCAGAAGTTCTCGTTTCTCCGTAGCAGAAATTAACTTGATTTTCTGCTATTAAATCTTTTGCTGTTAAATTTTTGTCTGTTTCTGTTGTTTCATCCCTCAATGGCACCAAAGCACTATCGGTAGGCAGGCTGTAAATACAGGAGTAACGGCTTGCCAGTGGAGCGGTGGGAAGTGAACAAGTCAGTTCTCAGCAGGAAATAAATGAGTAGTTTAAGCTGCTTCAATGGTACCTCCATAAGTTTCAGCAGCACAATCTCTTGCTGCTCTCTTTCTGTAACCTTAGATGACTCTGAGAACTGAACTATTTGCAATCGTCTGTCTGCGCCTCAGCTCTTCTACACAGTATTCCCATCCTCTCTTATTGACAGTATTTCCTGCTTCTGTCATCAACATGTTCCACTACGTCTTCCTAATTTTGTACTCCACAAAGATATTACTGTGTAATGCAACAATATGACTAACACGCTGCCTGTTCCTTGCCTGCCTTATCACCTTAAAATTCATTAACCACCTTCACATCCCTCCTTAACGCTGTGCTTTGCTGCAACGCCTACAAAAATTTGGAAACAGTCTGGCTGTGAGTGAGCTGAGAACATTGCCTCGCGTGCCAAGCGATACGTTCTCTTTGGTTCCCTGTGCTCCTCTATCTGTTGGCATCCATCTGCCTCCCCGCGGATTGTAGGCTCTTTGGGGCAGGACCATTTCTTCCTTCTGTGAGCTGGCAGTGCCCAATCCCGTTACCCCTACAGAGCTGGTGATTTAGTGACCTTTGTTTTAGGCAAAATTCCTTTTAGCTTAGCTTTAATTTTCAGGTAACGGACAGAATGATTTGTGAGGACATACTCTCAGATCTAATAACTGTTTAAGTAAAAAAAAAACCAGAATTACTTGTAAGGTTGTGTGTAGGGGAAGATCTGCTGGTTTGTTTTCTTTATGTGGTTTGTTTTGCTTATTTGCCGACAGTGACAGCACTTTGTATTTACTCCTGTCCTGTACAAAAAGCCGCAGTGGAAGCCATGGGTAGGTTCAGAATCCCACCTGTATTCCTCCACCCTGACATATGTAGGGATGATGAATTTTGGAAAGTACTTCTTTAGTTAAATATCTGAATTCTTTTCAAAATTATTCCTTCAAAATAATACATTTTACTTTTGTTGTCCAGACATAGAATGAAAATTGTGTATGCTTTACAGGAAATCCATTACATGGACAGTAAAAATCTCCAGGTGGTGTAAGTCAGTATAGCACCAGTGTGCGCAGTGAGCCCACATCAGTTGTCATCACAAGTGCTTCACAGCACTGACTTACACCCCTTCAGTCTCTGCTATGGCAGCCTAAAGCTCTCTGAGAAATATTCCTGCTATAAAAAGAGCAGAAACATGAAATATTTCTACTTGGAGAAATACTCTATACTAGGTATTCCTCATGGCACTCTGAGCAACCTGATCTAGTTGGAGATGTTCCTGCTTCTTGCAGGGAGGTTGGACTAGATGACCTTTAAAAGTCCCTTCCAACCCAAATTATTTTATGATTCTGTGATCCTGTTGGAGTGGTCAACAGCACAGGCTTGGTGTGGGCAACAAAACCTACTGAAAGAGCAGGGGCCTGAGCCCCGTGCTTGCCCTACTGCTTGCCACCAAGCTGTTGTGGGCAGTGCTAACATGAGTGTCCCTACGTTATGCTCTGAAGAGGCAGGAATGCACTTACAGGAAACACAGGCAGCACAAATTGCTTTTCAGGGAATGCCCGTCGAGGAGGCGCTTCTAACGCTGTGAAAACAAGTTGTTCCTCTTGGTTGATTCCTGCTGCATTTGGGGAAACAGCCATTGCTGGTCTCAAAGTCACAGGATTACAGTGAAGAAACATCTAATTTCAATATTGATTTTTCCTCTTAATGGAAATAGAGCACAAGGTGGTGAATATTGACAACTGGGTCCAAAGTGTCTCTCACCTTTAATTTTGGGATGGGGAGGATGTCAACATATCATTTACATTCTCATCTGCCTGATGCCTGTTAGAAAGCAGTGCCTCCATCAAGCAGTGAAGGCATTAATAGATGAATGAGGCGAGTTGTCTGCACTGCGTGTGGGATCCCCATCTATTTGCCAAGAGAGACCTTTGCTTTTCCTCCTCTATTAGCCAGTCTCCTGCTCAGGAGGGGCACGTTCATCTCTGCGTCGTGGCAGTTGGGACTCAGTTTCGGAGGCTTGAAATCCAAAAGCAACGGAGAAACAAACTTTATTCAAAGTTCTCCTGAAACAGCCTGGGAGGGTTATTCTTTCAGAGTCCTCAGGAAAGTAATACAGATTTTGGTAACACCTGTAATTACAGAAAACGTTCTACAATTCAGCTGTGTTGAGCATGGCCAAGAAATAATTTTTTAAGACAGCTGTGGCGCTCAAGGCATAGTCTTTTCCTTTGCTTTTATTTTCTGGACAAAGAAACTTGGAAACATCTCCCTTTCTGAATACTGTGTCACAGGAATTTCACTGTCATCCTCCAAACGGAAAGAATTACAAAATGACGGAAAGTGTTAGTAACACATTTTTCTGGAGCTCCTGAAGCTCTGATACTGTAGTCAGTAGGTTTTCCTTTGTGGGCTAGAAATGTAAAGGAGAAACTCAGCGCTCTGTGTATTTCCAGAAGAACACAAACTGCAGTGTTAGCCTCGGCCTGCTCTGGGCAGCAAGCACAGGTGCTCTCCTGTTTGTGCAGGAAACAGCATGGGGCAGACAGGGAGAAAGTGGAACAAGAAAAAAGCCTTTGCCTCTCCATAGTGTAGATTTTAACCCCAAATGAATTTGGGCAGGTACGGTGACTTGCATTTACTGATACCCTCCGCATTAACTTCAGTCAGCTCCCAATTTTATGTTAGTTGTTTCCCATTAATACAGTATTTCCTGTAGCTAAGGTGTACAGCACTTAAGGGTTAGCACGGGGTCACTGTGCAAGTTGTGTATTTAAAAAAAGAGATTGGCAGGTTCCCAGTCTCTTGCTTTTGGTATTTAGACTGACTCTACAGGACGAGTTCAACTCAAGTTACCTTTCGGGTGACTGAGACATGGCTCCGCGGGTGCCGATGGGGCTCACATGGGATAAACGTGGTGTGGCGAGAGGAAAATGAGATCTGCCCACTGCGTGCTCTGTAAGCCAGAGCCTGAGAAAAAAAACAGCAGCATTCCTTTATATAACATCAAATAAGTATCTGCAGAAAAGTAAATGAGTTATGAGAATTCTTGATATGTGATACAATTGAGGAATACCTAGTATAGAGTATTTCTCCAAGTAGAAATATTTCATGTTTCTGCTCTTTTTACAGCAGGAATATTTCTCAGAGAGCTTTAGGCTGCCATAGCAGAGACTGAAGGGGTGTAAATCAGTGCTGTGAAGCACTTGTGATGACAACTGATGTGGGCTCACTGCGCACACTGGTGCTATACTGACTTACACCACCTGGAGATTTTTACTGTCCATGTTTAGAAATATGTCCGCAACCGGAGCCAAATTCTGCCTTGCTGTCCTTACTCACAGTTGCATGTATCGATAATGGGAAAAGGGAGCTTTCTCAGCACAGTCTATCCATGTACACTCCAAAAAGAAAGATAAATTCACTTTGTAGATCAGATTTTACCACCATTTCTCACATTGTGAACTATATGACCCCAGGAGCATGAATCCAAGCTTAGTACAGTGAAAAGAAATCACTGTTAACAGAAAATAGTAATAACGGTAATAAGAAGCATTAGATTAAGTATTTTTAGTGGTAAAGCTTTAGCAGTAGAAAAAGGGGCAAGAGCATGCATAATGCTGAGTAAAAGAGAATGCTATCAGAAAAGAAAGAACTTATTTTTAAATGTGCCTCCAAATAACCCTATTATATTAACACATCCTTTTAACTCGGGTCATGGCTGCATTAAGCTTCCTACCCAGTCAGGTCATCCTGTGGGTATAAATATATACTCTAAGTTACATAAAAGCCATCCAATCCTATTTGCATTGTCACTCTACAACACAAAATGCTGTAACGACCTCCTTTTTTTATGCCCAGTGCTATCTATAAAGCAGGCTTAGGCCATTTTTTTCTTAAGGAGGTCAGCTGTTGGGTTGCTCTCTTGATGAGCTTCAGGCAATCCCAGAGAGTTTTCCTGTCTTGCGGGACATACCTGGCCCCAGGCGGGACAGTTGTGGCCCTGCCAACACAAAAGCGGTGCAGAGAGATCCCATGTGACAGGTTATGCAACTGAGCTGGGCTTTATAGACCCCGAGGACCTGAGGCACGCAAAGGGCTCCAGGGAAAAGAGCATCAGGTGAGGAAGAAAGGTTTACATATGTTGCTTCTTGGAGTGCTTTGGAATTGTAGCAAACCATATTAGAATAAATTTTCTGTTTCATTAGGGGGTCAACCTGTAAAAGATCCCTGGGATTTGGTAATGTTTTATGTGTTCTAAAATTGCAGGGGCTGAAATTCTGGGAAGACTCAGAAATCATGGTTATTCCTCTCCGGAGAATGACACCTGGGTATATAAGGTTGTTGCAGGTATGAAAATTCTGTCTTTCTTCTGCATTTAATTAGAGCTTTGAAATACTAGTATTCCTCTTGCTCACACTGATTTTATTTCAAATTATTGCATGACCAACCCAAGGGAACACTGGCTTCTTGTGGGTTAACAATTCAAAGAAGTCTTAATTAAGCCTCTGCTGAAAAGTAAATGAATTACGATAATTCTTGATAATTGGTATCATGCTGGAATACCAAATACAGAATACTTGGAAGGAGTTTATGTTTCTGCAGTGCTTAAACAGAAACTACTTCTCCATCATTTTCTATTGCAACGACTTTGTGTGTTTGGGACAGTAGGAAAACAGAAATGGTAAGGAGAGTGCTGGGTTCCTGAGCAACGCAAATGAGCTGTCAGTGAAACACTTCAGTCAGCTTCTATGGTTATGCTAAAGAAACCTCAAAGAGTATTGACCTCTGGAACACTGAGGGACCAGGTTATTGGTTGTTATACAAAGGAAAAAAAGAAAACCATGCATAGAAAATGTTTTAAATCGGCTAAATAATTGAGAATAAAACAGCCAAACAATATATACCAACCAGAGCATCTTCCTTATTGTACTCCATATTTTTATATTTACAGAGTATATATCCTTTTGTTGGAGAATCTTACAGCTCTTAGCAATGTGATCTGCATCCCAAATCAGAGACTGTACTAGCTGAGAGGTGATAGTTGAGTAGTTGAGAGCCTGCGCTAAGGATACTGTCTTGCAGTCCTAGCAGTGAATTTCTTCCATACCTCCCTGCGTATCTTTTGATATCAGCTTACACAGTAATTTTATTTGGCATTTCTTTTGTCTTTATTTATTCTGCTGCTGAAGTAGGCACACTGTCAGCCACATTTCTCAAGGTCAGAGCACTCAGCTCTGATTATTTAAGCTCACATTAAAGACTTGGAATCTGGAAGTGAAAATCCAGCTCCTTGTAATCTTTCACTCCTGTTAGTGGTATCATGCTTTCTGTCCATGGACTGCAAGGGAAAGCATTAAAAAAAAAAAAAATCATTATTTGAGACCTAGTCATCATTTCATATAAGAAATGCTGCAACTAGAAAGACACATTATATGTTTTAATTCACGGTGCCAATATATATCAGAATTTGTTGTTTACTCCCTAGGGAGTCCATGCAACTGTGTTTCTGCTTCTCCGTCACTGTATTACATGTACCAGGCAAGCAACAGTAACTTACTTTATTTTCTGGTTGTATTCAGATAATCAGTAAATAATTTATCTTTACTTTGATTGGCATTTCCTGCTTCTTTGTTGGACTTGACAAAGAGACTGCGTTAAAACTTGTCTGCTTGGTCTAGTCCTACCTGTGGAGCCAATAGAAGATGTTTCTGATACCTTTTAGCCTCGCTTTCCTGAATTAGTGACTAACATTCAAAGGAGCATCGCCGTGTTAGTAGCTAATCTGTGGGAAGGAAGAGATCTTTGTGCTTCACAGAACAAGAAAGTTCCTTCTTCTTTATGCCTAGGCCTCTACGCTTGATTCAGCTCTCCCTCTCAGCCAGGTAGCCAGAGGAAACCCCATTAAAGTCACCAAAATCAATGAGTTACAGATGAAAGAAAAATCATATCAGAAATGCATCCTTTTCTTTTACAAAGTGATAAAAAGGGGAGCCTTCCAAAATATGCAATAGTTTGTGCCCAATAGTCTTCAGCGGAAAGCGGAGTTGTAGATATTAAATGGCACGGAGAAGAAAAAAGTGCTTTGTAGGTTCAAAGACCCACTTTTTGCCTTGCACTCAGCTGAATCAGCATGTAACTTGCCCCCTTTCTCCTGTAGACTCAAGCTGCAGAAAAAATCGTTATCAACTCATCAGACACACTGCTGCAGCGGGCGGCGTTGCTACTGGGAATGTTTGGGATCAGTATATCCAGCTACAGCACACACCAGCTAACCCAAACGAAGAGACTTCCCTTGACCCGTTAAGCTGCGTCGGGATGTGACCCGAGAAGCAAAGGCTTATGTCCATAGTGCTGGAGTGGCTTTTCTGCCTCAGTTACCGGTGTGGAGGTAATGAGACACTTTGCAGCCGTGATTTCTACATGCAAAGTTAAAAAGATGGAAGAATTACCGGCTTCTTTAATCAAGAAAAAAGAATAATGACTAGCAGAGGCATCAGATTTCCAAATGAGACGAATTGTCTGTAAACACAATGGACTTCTTTTGTTATCCTGTGTATACATAGAGAGAGATGTGAAGGTATGAAATACAGTTAAAATTGGAGTAGGTGTAGACAGATCGATGGGGGTGCCGTGCTTCGTTGGTGTCACCTTGTTGCAGCTTTCGCAAATTGAGTCCTATGTGAAGACTGGTTTTGAAAAGGAAAGCTACGAGCAATATATTCCTCATGGCAAGAGTTAGACCTAATAAAAATAATCTCTCATAGACTCTTTGTACTTTTGTATCTAATTGGATCTATACATTTGTATGTATTACAGAACTTGTGCACTCTACCTTTACTATTGAATCTTAAACATTTCTTGATGCCTTTTGTGTAGAAGTGTTTGTGTATTGTAACACAAGCTGGTAGCCTGCTGCCACAGCGGAGATGGCCGGAGGCTACACCATCCATATGGCATTGGGAAAGAACCGTGGCGCCAGACCAGATAACTTCATAATGCTGTACAGAAACTCTCTGCTCTAGAAAGTATCAGAAAGAGTATTGGGTTGGGTTTTGTTGCAGAGTTCAATATCTGATTGTATTCCTCTGCAACGCTCACTCATCCCATAATATACATTCTGATTAAAATAAAAATAAACATTGAGCTTTTTTTCCCTTCTTTTCCCTTGTTTTCTTGTTCTTCTCACTCAGTGCAATTGCTTATTCAGGAATGTTCTCTTCCTATTTGTTTGCATTTTCCCAACTGTTTCTGATGTTTTATGTAAACATGGCTTTGTAGGCTCTTCTGTGCATCTGCTAGTGTTTAAAATCCATTATTCTCAGTTAATAAATACAAATATTATTCTGGGGGTTTTTTTCCATGTTTAAAATTATTTCTTCTGTCAATCATGTCTATATTCAACCACTAAGGGGCATCCTACACAGCTGAATATTCTGAAGTCTTCAGATTGCTCATTGCAACTTTACAAGCCACGGACAGCATCAGGTTGAAAATTCTGCTTTTTTAAATTTTTAAATTGTTCTTGCCTCTGTTTCCCTTTTTCACCCCCTCCAAGAAAGGTCTCTTCTCCCCCCACAATTGTTGCTAAATGGAAGAAGATTAGAAAATCAGTGTTTACAAGGTCATTTTTTACAATGTAGCAGGTCACCACTTACCTCCATCTTGTATAGCTTTCTGTTTATATTTAAAATTAAAACTCATATCATGGAATATTCCATCTTCTGCCTTTGCCTACAAGAAATGAAACAAAATACTTGATCCCTTTGACAAAAGTAAGAATTATATATCTGGAAAGCATTTCATCACATTGATTGAAGATATACAGCATGACCCCCACCACTGCTCTCAATATGCCCTATTCATGGCTTTTTAATCAATGCGTATGATTTGGGGCAGCTGTATTTTTGTTCACTGATTTCCTGCCCCCATGCAACATGAATGTAAGATCATTAGCTGTTTTCAGTGCCATTACCATGCTCAGATGAACTCTTCTATTAGATAAAAGCTAAGTGTAATAGCAATATAATTTTCAGAATATATACTACAATAACATAAATAATAACTTAGCCAGAGATTTCCCATTTTACTGTATCCTGGAAATGAAACTCATGAGGAATATGGGGGTTTTTTAATGTGAATTGCTTGTATAGTTTTTAAAGTTTTGAGTGGTACCACTGAAAATGACAAGAGGACAACACAGAGAATAGGGAAATTGGATGTGGAGAGTCTCAGTAAAAGCCTCAAACATGAAGTGAAACAGCAGGAAGGTGTAATTGAAATTAGTTACAGAATAGATATGTTTAAACTTGCCAGTTGTGATTTGGGCTAGGGCTGAAAATCACCTGCAGGTGAAAAGTTGGGACTGCATCCAGCAGAAGATGTAGACATATTCTGTAGCTAACATATCTGCTCCTGTAAAATCTAAATCCAAAATTTAAATTTTCTAAAGTACATCTGTCACCTCATGCTGGGCACAACAGACGGCCATGTACCTGTTCCTTTCACTGCTGTGGCTCCCTGGAAGATCTGCTTTCAGGTTTCCCCACAGCCTGATCTTGGAGCACGTTGAGCACCAAGACATCAAAACCGTCTGTGGGTGCACAAAAACATGCCCATCTTCTCATCCTCCCTGTGGCTGGAAGCACAGAGGTGGACTAGGGGCTGCCCAAAACAGGACTGGAAGTTGACATCCCCTAGCCCCTTTTGTCCTGTTGTTTGTTAGAGCAAACACTGTTCGGCAGAGGAAGGAAAGGCACGCGCACAGCGACTCTGACAAAGGAGCCCATGGTGGTGTACCTTCCCTCTGCGTGTTCTTCTGAAGGACCAGCATGGTCCCGTGGGGAGTCCTGACTTTTAAAGGAGGCTGGCCATATGAACCTGTCCCAGCTCTGCATCCACTACAGCAAGGGGCCCAAATTCACAATTAAGACAATTAAGCTAAAGACTTCCTCCTCATTGCCTATTAGCTAATTTCACCTCTGTCCCATCCCCATAGTCCGTGTGCCATGTGCTTGGACCATACTTGAGTTTGCCATGTTTGTAGACGTCTGACTCCAGCTCAGTACGTGGCAGGGCTCCCAAAGTCTGGGCAGGATACCACTCCATGCTGCAATTCTCAAACCTGCCTGTGAATTTAATCTTCAAAGCTCTGAGCATGCCAAACTTCAAGCATATGTTTATGTCCTACTGAAGTCAAAGGGGGGTTTAAGAGACATCCTTATATCTTTTGCCAGACTGAGGAATTTAATCTCTTCCTTGATCTCCCCCAAAAAGCATTTACATTTTAAACATATTTGTACTTTTGTTTATATGGCTTTTACTTCAAACATGTTGGCAATTCATCAACAATTGAATACTGATAAAAGCTGGGAGCCTGGTGAGCCTGGGGAGGTTAATGCTGCTTTACTTAGTTTTGCAAAGCTTTTAAGAAACACCAGCAATGGATTTCATTTGGCACATAAATTGTTATGTTTGAAGAATTACACTCCAGGAATTACTTTTTACCTTGCCTAGCTTGTGAAAATATTTAAATAGAAGTACTTCTTAAGCTAGTAAATATTAGACCTTCTTTACAAATACACTTTAAAAGCCATTTCATAAAATTTATTGGATTGGTTTTACCTCTAATATCAGGCAAATATATGTTAATATCTCCTGATACCAAACAATTTTAACTGAACTGATCCACTTCTAACAGCAGTAACTTCTCTAGTTTAAATTATGTCTTGATACATCAAGTTAATTATTTTATTCTTTGAGAAGGAATCCCAAGAGATTTTGTAGCTGTTTGGTTTGTATGCTTGAGTCCACCTCCTAAAGGCAAGTTAAATGAAAGTATTAAATAATCAGAAAATCAAACATTGTTGGTATTCTCTTTAAACAGATGTAGCATAGGCTGGAGAGTTGTTTGAGATAAATGGCATAGCTAGTGAATATCAGAGAGCATTCAAGCTTATCTCTGTGCTCAATAAAGTTGATTTAATTCACTTGAATGTTTTACAAAAAACTCTCTCACATGTATATACTGGGTTGTCTAAAGCAGAATTTCTGTCATCTTCCATCAGGATAGACAGCCTGGGACAATTACTCAGGGTAACACTCGTTTACTAAGAAGGGAAGCATAAAATGAAGGCAACGTCTCTGACATCTTTTCACACATCTTCTGGAAATTATGTTTCTGCATCAAAATTACCACTCTAGGGCATTGTTTTTCTCTAAAGCTAGAGATTATAGAATTGCAGATGGTAAATCTCCAAATATGCCACTGACCAAGAAGACGAACTTGGATAGTTACCAATCAGTGGATGTTCCATCAGATCACTTGAGTGGGCTGTCTTCTGTCCTTCAGCTGCCCTGCCATTTCACGTCACGCAGAGCTGCTCTCTAGCTCATAACACATCCGCCACGGCCCTCGATGGAGATACTGCACGGCTTGGGGGTTGTTCTGGCAGCGTAACCCTCATGCCACCGGTGCCTTGCTGAGAAGACCTTCATTTTACACCATGCATTTTTACTGGTGTTCCATGCATGGAAGTTGCTGTCAGCTGAGGTTTCAAGTGCTGCTGGAACGGTAATTAATACCACCAATAAAACTGGGGACACTGACGCTACGTGGGAGCTGCCTTCTTAAAATGTTCTGTGCCTGCCTCACCTGTTCAATTGCAAATTGCACATTGGGTTTAGCAGTGGCCGAGCTGTGCATTAGCAGTAATTCACCTCCCTGGCTTCAGTCTAAGGCGGCCACAGGGATTTAACTGAGAAATGGTTTTAGCTGTGCAGTGCAATGGTGTTTCCCTATGAATATGTTAGTGTTTAAAAAAGAAAAATTTATTAATGCTTGTCACATCTTTTTCTACCTTGGATAAAATGTCTTCTCCCCTCTTGGTTATGAGTAGTCAATAACAACACAAAATAATCCCCTAAATCTGTCATGTCTTTCATATTACTTTCTTGTTACTTTTCTACAACTATCACAATTTAATAAGGTAGCTGAAAGGTAGTTCAATCAAATGGTAGATGAATAGAGTTCCTGGAGCTATGTTCACCTCAGCTTTTAACTAAGTGCGTAACCACAAGCTGTGGTGTGTCACTGAGTTGTCGTCAGAGGACCCCGATCTTTGTAGTGAGTGTGTCTGTAGGCACAAAAGCAATCCAAAAGGGCCCAGAAAGAGCTGATTCTTCACCTCCAGAGCAGCATTTTTGCAAGGGACCTTTTTTAAGAGCACTGAGTGCTTTAAAACCAATAATGCATGCCTTTTCAAAAGCCTTTAGGAACTTCATGTAATCCACAGCACCCCACTGAGGAAATCCATCCTGCAAAGGAGACATTGGAGGCAGAGTGGTCAATGGAGGTGCCTGATGACAAGCGGAGGGCTCGAATTAACTTTCAGTGGGTGCCTCCGTGTGTTTCCATTTGGAAACGAGGGGTGAGGTTGGCTAATGCCAGCGATGGAAAGGTGGACCGTGACTGCCAGTGCCCTCAGCCCCCTCCACAGACAGCAGGGATGGGTCCTGGGGAAGCCACCTCCACCCTGGCACCTGGCAGCTGCCTGGACGTGCTTCAAGATGAGGTGTAGGAATGTGGATGGTTTCCTTACACGTGACAGCAATTCGTGTTTGGAGTTTCTTTTATTTTTCTGTAATTTTCCTGACTCGGGGAAGGGGTTGTATCTTGTTGCTGTTATTTAAACCAGAATAAGGAAGAAACACCAAGGCAGAGTGACCCTGCTGCTGATAAAGATTTTAAATCTTTTTTTTTTTAAAAGCAAATAACAAATTGGTTTGTCCTTCACTGCATTCTTCAGTAATGAATTACAGGAACTTGAAACTCTCAGCCCAAAAGGGGTGGTGGCACATAAAGTCAAAATGAGAAAAGGTTTGAACAGAGCCATCGCTGCCAGGAGCAACTCAAACTTTGCATGCCTTCCCTGTCATAACGGAGCCATATTTCTTTTTAAAAAACGAGCTTTGCCCTAAGGGAAAAGAAAGCACATAGGACTGTTCTGCTCCCCCAGGTGCTCTTCAGCTGCCCCATGGCAGATCCTCACTGCAGGCGTGGAGAGTAAGAGTAGAGGGATGGCACCAAAACCTCTGCTTCACCGTGACCCTCTGAGGTTACAAGAGCTTCTGCTTCAGGCCAACGCAACCTTTGGTGAGGCTCTGTATCTCTGCCCCATCTACTGTCTCCCGCTCCCAGAGCTGCTCTCTTTCTCCTTTAAAGCATGTGGAGATGTGCCCAACACTCTGTCTGTCTGTCTGTCTGCTGTGTGTCTGTCTGTGCACCAAGGGAGGGAGCGCAAAGGCATGAAGAGGCTTGAGGAGGGATTCAATCACAGCATCAATGTTTTGTGGAAATCCCTGACTCTTGCCTGAGTCATCTGCCATCTCCCACTGGGTCTTGGCTTTCATCTGCAGCACAGCTCTGGCAAGAGCCCTTTCACCAGGTAACTCGGAGTCTTCTTTTCACTCATGTGCTGGTTCCACCCCATTCATTAGCCCTGGAGCTCACCTAAGGGATTATTTGTAATGTTTCATCCCCCACTGGAATTTCACTGTTAATTTGATAGCACAGTATCAAGAGAAGAAACTGAAGGAACAGTGGGAGTGTTTGCCGTGAAAAGATACCTGTAATGTTTTTTGCTACTTTCCTCCATATTGTCAATTTTTCAGTAACAATTCTGCTTTTGTAGGCTTGCCCCTGCATCTCCCTGCCTTTTCCTTGCCAAGCAGAAAGGCCCTGAGGCCTCAGCTGACCCCATCTCGCAGAACAGTGTGCAATGGGAGGAGAGGCATCATTCAGAAAAGAACAAGAGAAGCAGAACCAGCATCTCTCCCACCGGAGGATCTGTAGGATCAGAAGAGCTGTAAATCTCAACTCCCGGCCTCGCAGTGAGCCCAGGATCACGCTGAGCCCGAGGTGGCTTTAATGAGCTACTGCTCCTGCAACCTTTTGGCAAAGCTGGGTCCTTCCTCAAGCTCTGGAGAGTTTTAGCTGTGGTTTAGCTACACAACTGTCTCAATACAAGTTTGTGCCAAAGTGTCAGAAGGATGAATGTAAAGCAACCAGTTTATACTAGGTCACTAATATGTTTTGCGTTGTTTGTTTTTTTTTTTAAATTATACAGTCTGACTTCCACTTCATAATTGCTCTCCCATATTAAAGCAAAATTAGTTCCTCAATGAGTAGTGCGTTAAAAAGCTCAGAATTTGCTCAAGGATGTGGACACTGGAGTATGATGCTTCACCTTTACCTCATTAAACCTTAACCACTGGGTGTTAAATATTCAAGGCTATTTCTCTATAGTGAGTGCAAAAAAAAAGAAGCATCTCCAGAGAGAAATTAATCCCTTTTAGGAGGCATCTAGAAGAGCTTGGCCAAATCCCCCTTTGGATGTGTGCCTCGCTCCTTACTGACTACGGGCTGGACACCTCACTTTGAGAAACCTCAAGGTATGGGGAGCAAATCATCCCTATCTCTACAAAAATTTCCTGCCCAATAATAGCAATTTCCCATTGAAGACAGACGCTAAGATAATCAGTTTAGGGAATTCAGAGGCACGATTGCCAGGCTTTGGGCAGCTTTCCAAGGGAGCTGCTGAGCTGCAGGGCACTGCCTCCAGGTACAAGAAAGTGGAGTCCGAGCACCGACCAGCACAGGCATCCCGCTGCGGCTCTCCTCCCGTAGGGATGCACCTGGAAACCTCAGAGAGCTGAAGCAGCACTGAGTAAGAGCATGCTTGCACCAGAGACGTAAATGCAGCACTGTGTGTGTGGTAGCAGGGCTGACAAGCATTCAGTGAGGCTGCAATGAAGATGCACAGTCCCAGGCATCTGTATGAGAAGTAAAAGCTCACAAAGGACGTTTTGCATCTCCTTAGGAACCAAAGCCCTTCCTACTGCGTGCACACTGTCATTGCACTATGACAAGGTCGTTAGATGGCTGATTGGCATGTGTCTACTGACTATCCTCCCTGAAAGTGGCAGGATGTCCTCTGCAGAAAGAATGGCTTCCGGGCCCTTGGAAAACCACAACAGTGCTGATGGATCTGCCACTGAGCACATTCACAACCCCGCCAACTCCTGCCCTCCATCTCCCCACCACAGGAATAGTGACCCCCAGTCTGGTCACTCTCATCTCTTCCTGTATCACCTCTCTTGTTGGTCCTTCCAGGGAAATGGACCTCATCATCAATGAGGTCGTGAGAGCCAACTCGCCTCCTGTCTCCCCTGAAGCAGAGGCACAGCCACTGCCCACAGACTAGAGGCCAGAGGTAGACTGGGGCCCAGGGTGAAGCCCAATGGCCACCAGAGCCTCCTGCTGGCCCCAGAGCATGAGGCACGGACAAAGCAGGAGGTGCCCAGCATCAGCCCCTTAAAGGACTGGGTGAGGGATATTTCATACTGTATGAGAAATCACACAGCACCAGAGATGACTGACTGAGGATTTCCAAAGCAAAATTTTATAAAGCAAGATGATCTCCAAAGAGTTAGTTTAAGTGTCAAATCTCCCACCACCAAAGGCCAAGCTGAACTTGCTGCTATGGCAAACAAAAAACACAGCTCTTGGCAACAAAGCCACAATTATGGAATAGCATCACAGTGGTTTGGGTGGGAAGGGACCTTCAAAGATCATCTAGTTCCAACCTCCTGCCATGGGCAGAGATATCTTCCACTAGACCAGGTTGCTCAAAGCCCGATCCAACCTGGGCTTGAACACTTCCAGGGATTGGGCATCCACCACCTCTCTGGGCAACCTGTTCCAGTGCCTCACCACTCTCATCATAAAATAATTCTTCCTTATGTCCAATCTAAATCTACTCTCTTTTAGTTTAAAATTATTGCCCCTTGTCCAGTCACTACAGACCCTGGTAAAAAGTCTTTCTTCATCTTCCTTGTAGGCCCCCTTGAGGTACTGGAAGGCTGCTATCAGGTCTCCCTGGAGCCTCCTCTTCTCCAGGCTAAACAGCCCCAACTCTCCCAGCCTGTTCTCATAGGAGAGGTGCTCCAGCCCTCTGATCATCTTTGTGGCTCACCTATGGACAGGAAAGTCCATGTCTTTCCTGTGCCAGGGGCCTTACTCTGGCTGGGGTCCCGCAAGAGCAGAGTAGAGGGGCAGAATCACCTCCCTCAACCTGCTAGCCAAACTTCTTTCGATGCAGCCCAGGATGCGGTTGGCCTTCTGGGCTGCAAGTGCACATTGCTGGCTCATGTCCAATTTTTCATCCGTCGGTATTCCTCAAGTCCTTCTCAAGACTGCTCTCAATCCATCCATCCCCAGTCTGTATTGATACTGGTGACTGCCCCAACCCAGGTGCAGGATCTTGCATTTGATCTTGTTGAACTTCATGAGGTTGGCATGTGCCCACCTCTCCAGCCTGTCAAGGTCCCTCTGGATGGCATCCCTTCCCTCCAGCATGTTGACCACCCCACATAACTTGGTGTCATCCTTAGCCCTTTTCAGCCAGAAATATTGTTAGTTGTCCTGAGATACCCCACACCCCAGCACCATACATGTGGAAGGGGTATGAAGCAGCATGGCAAATGATCTCACACGTCAGCACTGAACTCCCTCCAGCCTTGGGCCATCTTGTGTCGCTCATGACCTTCACTATCATCCCTGAGATTTGATGAAACAGTGAGTTGTGCTCTACCTCAGTTTTCATGGTTCCTTTAAAGCTGGATTGCATGTACTCTTCGTAGTCTAACAACCCTTTAAATGAAATATTCTTTTGTCAATATCTATATTATAGTATTCTTTCTGTTAACACAATGTTTGGCATAAAATGTTACTGTTATTATATTCGTTAATCCCAGGGACTGCTGAGAAGTTCTCAATAAATAATAATTTTCATTTATTTTCAACACAGGCATCTATAAGTAATTGTGTAATATTGCTGAGGGTGAATTATCTGCAGGTCCCTGCTCCACTGTAAATGAAGTGCTGTGTGTGCTTTGTGCTATGTGAGCTGAGGTGGTGCCAAGAACCTGAAATCATCCACTTTACCAAGAGAGAGCAAGAGAAAAAGAGAGGGCATATGCAGAACACAGGTCAAGTTTCACGTTTTGGTCTCCAGTAGTAGGGACTCCAGTAGTTGTTTCAGTTTCTCACCTGCAACAGGCACGTTATAATATTTCTTTTTTCTCCTGCTTCTTCTCTGCCGATGGAAGTGGTGAGGTGGCTGGTGGCTGCCCTCCCTGTGCAGGCAGCACATGCTCTGGGTGCTGGTTCCCCCAGGCAGGGCCCTGCTCCGTGCTTGTGCAGCACTTTGGGGTGCGTGGGTTATCCCAGTTACCCCACAAATTCCTGATATCATCAGGTGATGGTCTTCGCGTGGAAGAATATGAGCTGCTGCAGTAGGTAAAGATATAACAGTAAAAAAAAAATGGCCTATGGCTTCAAAAAAAAAATCTCTTGAATAGAAAGGATGGCCTCCTGGGTGCTTAAGATCCTCTCTTCCTGAGGAAAAATTAAAACCTGCCAAGATCTTAAGTCATCTGGCTCCCTATCTATCTGCAACTGACTCAGCAGTCTTCCTTGCCTCCAGCTGCATGAGCAGCGTGTTAAGTGTTCTAAAGCCAGGGCTGCTATCAGTTCTTGATGAATGAACATCCATTACTCCTATTGCAGATGCCCAAGAGGCCCCCAGGATGTCCCTGCTGCACTAGGCACCTACCAGCACTAGACAAAACCTCCTGCCCTGATTTGCTTTCCATGCAAATAAGCAAGATGTGAAGTTTGACAGGTTGCTCTGGCGATCCGTTAGTGTTTCTGAAAAGTCAAAGGTGAGCAATAGACTTTTTTCCTGCCTTTTTTTGCCAGTGGGGAAAAGAGTGGGGGAAATATCAATATGCTTGCATGGTAAGAACCAGGCAACAACTGAATCACTCAGACCATCAACCCTGCTGAAAGTGTCTGAGCAACATTAGATAATGTTGAAAGGGAGTTATGCCAATGTCTCAGATGCTTTGTACATACCAAGTCTGAAACAGCGCTCTTAGTTGTGATATTGAATTAATATAATCAGTATACGGTTATTTTAAGTCTTTTTTTAGTATGAGAATCCACTTGCTTCCATTCCAAGAGGTGCTGCTGCCTGAGAGCAAGCACTCACCTAATAGCTATGCTATTATCAGGTGGACCTGAGAAAATTCACTTTGGACTACTTTGGGATCTGGCTGAAGGAGCCTCAGTGCCATTAGTGGTTACAGCTCAGGTTCATGAAGGATGGGTGAGGTCCTAGAAGACTGCATCTCTCAGATGGAAAAGCCTCGGATCAACTTACCACTCAACACATACTTGACAGTACTCAACAAATAATCAGAGCTATCTGCAAACCCAGAAAAAAAATAAGAGGATAAAAAGCAGCTAATGTGTTTACCGGGAACAAATCATGTGCAACCAACCTAGCTTCCTTCTTGAACAACATAAGAAAGTGAGCAAGCATCGTTCCGTGTGACTTCAGTAAGACGGTCGCAAATGACATTCTGACACACAAGCTGGAGGAAAGCACTCTTAAATTAACCATGTTAATGAGATTACAAATCTTGTCCAAAAACCTACAAAGAAGGAACAGTATTCTTTGAGTGTCTGGTGGGAAAAAAAGCACAGAATGGGCTGCTGCATGCTGCTGTGAACAGGGACTTCCTGATATTTTTACTAATGACTTGTGTTACGAGAGTGGGTATGCATAAAACATCAACCTCAGAAGGTCTGCAGGCACCAAAAGACAGGAGCAGAATTCACAATGATCTAAAACCTGCAAAGTGCTCTCAGATTGGCAGTGGAATACAAGAAGGACAAGCACAAAAAGCTTGATGCTTTGGCAAAAGCATCAGCCATGCAAACACGGGGTGAGGAGCCATGCAAGATCGATGGAGTGAATCACAGCACCAGACAGTAGCCTCAAATTCTTGTGGGGGCAGGAAGCAATCTTCTGGGGATGTTGAGGGGTGGGATGCAGGCCAGAAGACGTGTGAAGGGGTCCTCCAGATTTGCCTGGTGCTGGTGACTGCTGTGTCTTGTTTTGGGCACCACCCCTCAAGGAAGATGCGGACTAGTAAAAGAGAGCTCAGAGGAAAGCGACAAAAATAAGAAGTGCAGAAAATGTGACCTGCACAGAAAGACTGAACAAACTGGTGGCCTAGAGAGGGAAAGGCTAATAAACGCCACGGACCCAACCATTTCCCCCCAGCCCTGACCATGGACACCATGCCCACAACACGGCTGCTGACTCACAAAAAGCAAGTGTTTTGTTTTTTTTTTAACTACCATATGCTCTGTGTTACAGCACTCTTGCAAAGCTAAGGCCGTCCAGCTTGGCAATGCTTTAGCAGACACCTGTTACACGCTGCTGCACCTGCAAAGCTAATGCTGGATAAAGCTGGTGCGGACAGGAGGCTGAGGAGCAGTTGGTTCTCCTGGAACCAGCCAGCACGCCAGCCAACAACGAATACTGCAGAATCACTGAGGGGAAGATGCCATCTAGGGAAGGTGCAAGCAGGGATGAGCCATCCTAGACCTCATCCATTCCGCAGATTGGCATCCAGGAACATGGAAGTCCATGGCTGCGTTGAGTTGTCCAGTGTATGGGCAGTGCTGGAAACGGACATTTTGTTTTCAGCCTTTATTTAGTAAAATAACTTCCAGCAAACTCGATCTCTTGCTGTTCTGCCCACTCTGCCTGGGAAATGGTCCATAACATTGGGAGGAAAAAAAAAAAAAAGAAAAAGCTTGGCTTAGATTTGTAAAGGCATTGAGGTCAAAATAATTACTTCCTACTTTATGTTCCGTTCTTTAGGTATCACAAAGCTCGACCTGCCATACCATGCCAGGAGTGGGCAAAGAAGAGACACTGCAGAGCAGCCCAGTGGGTCTGGCGGGACGCTAGCCCTCGTTAGGGTAGCTACTCTGAAATATGTGAGCCTCCATCAGTGCTCGGGCACTCCTGGTCACTCAGGACCCACTAGCTGGTGGAAAGCTCTTCTCAACACAGGTATCCACGGACAGCCAGCGCCTCTGGACACATGGCTGGAGGGCAGCTGATGGTGCCACTCACTTTTCTCCTACAGCCCAGTGCCTGAAGTGCTCAACTCAGGATGACAAAGGCTGGAAGTGTCACCAGGCTTGCCCCCAGGAGCATTGCATCTCTGGCTTCATCCACCTCCCAGTCCCTGGCAGTGGGCCTGGGGAGGTGGCAGGTCCCCACTGTGGGAGAGCTGGGCACAAGGGCACTGAGGGACCAGGAGCAGGAGCATGGCTGTAGACCAAAAACTTTGAACCATGGACACCTAGCGCCTTACCTGCTCTTCCCATGGTTCCCAAACACATGTAGTTAAACACTGAGAACAGACTGACTGAAGTTCAGCATCAGTAATCTATTAAATTTAATTAATTCTCTTTTCCATTATGAACTCTGAGACAGAGCCACGATCTTGTCTGTGCTCTGTAGAAGATTGTTTGCAAATGGTGAACAGCTGTAATTGTCTCCAGTCCCAGACAAATCACACGCAGCAAAACTGCTCAGTTCAGCAAGTCTACCGTCACACACGCAGGAGGATGAGGCAACTGTCTCACGCTGATACTCGTCGCCTCTTTCCCCAATGATGTGAGGTTCTTGGACCCATCGTAAGTCTTCAGCATTGGACATCCACAGGGCAAGCCCTTTCCGAAGGCACTTCAGGTAGATCTCCTCTGTATGAGCCCCTGCTTTGCCCCGTTGACCAAAAAATGAGATTGGTGTCCAGCTTTGGCACAGGAGCCCAACTTCAGGTACATAGGATATGGGCAAAAATATTCATACTTCTGACACATTTAATGCACTGACTGGGAGCAGGAAAGCTATCTGCGACTCGTAGTGTAACCGTTGTGCTATGAAATGGCATAAACTGTGCACCCAGATGTCCTTTTTTAGGTAACAGCATAATAATTTTATGCAAATATATGCTCTTTTCAGTACTACTTTTCTACCCATCCTGGAGTTCTCATTCTTTCCACATTGCCCTCTTATGCCCACTTCTAGTGTTTCACCTTAAATACACGTGATTTCTTTCGTTACTCTCATTGTCACGTATAGTCCAATTGACTAGCCTCTTTGCTGTTGTTTTTTTTTTTAATCCACTACTCAATATTATGTAACCCAAATAATGGTTTATATGCCTAAGGTAAAGTCAAGTAATGTGATAGCAGAAATCCCTAGTGTATTTTTCTTTTAGGAATGGAGTTTTTATTTCATATGCTATTGATCATCAAGAGAAAAAATGTTATTACAGGTTTCTGTCTTAACTCTGAACATTTCCTATAACACCAGCGTGGAAGAAGAAAGAAGATCAAAAGAGCAGAGAAATTATACATCTTTCAGAGATTTAGATGCAAGTAGAAGTGTTTAAAAAAAAAAGGGAAAAAAAAGGCTAAAAATAAAATTGAAAAGTTCCATCTCTCTGTTAATCTCCTGTTGAAATCTAGCTCTTCTGACCAGCTCTGGGACAATTCAAAGGACTCGGGCAAATAGCAGACCAAAACTATTTTTGACAGTGTTCTGAAAATATTGGCCACCTTCTGCAGTCAGACATGTAGAGGGGTTTAAATTTAAACATTCACTGTCAAAACTGGCATTATTTTATTGTAGTTGCAAAAGCCAGCTAATGCCCTTGCCCTGGTGAAGGTGATTACCTCCGTGCAAGCCCTCACTGAGATGTCAGGTTGGTATAAATGAGCTCTCTGACTGCATGCAGCCGCCCCACAGCCAGCAGCGTGCTGGAAAGAAAGCGAATCCAGAGCTCAACGTACCCTCAGGAGCTGTTTTGATTTACTGTACATCATTTTTCCATGTTGTCTACCAAGGCTCTTCTATAGAAATGATGTACATGTTTCATTTTAAGTAATCTCTGGTGCCTTGTAGCCTTGCTCTTTGAAATAACCTAATCTGAATATCCATTACTGCAAAGTGTTTGAGGACAGATTTCCAGACACGATCATTAAACTGTCCCTGTAACATGCACGTGTTCACAAATCCACCTGTGCAAATTCCTGCATTTACAAAAAAATTTTTTTCGATGCATTTTTTTTCTTTTTGCCAAATCAGGCAGTTATACAAGGCAGGAACAAGTAAGGATTGGGTCAACCCCTTGCATCTGTGCTTAAAAGATAAAGCAAGAAGTGGAAGAGAGCAGAGTCTTGAAAATGAGAATAAATCATCTCCTTGTCCCAGATGCTTACTATTTCAAGTGCCATGAAAATTGTAATGTTATCAAATTTAACTTTTCCTCCTTTATACAAACAATGTGGTATTTTCCTCTTTGGGAGTCTGTCTGGATGCAACTGCCATTTACCAGCTGAGCATACAATGAAGTTGAGTGGTTCAGACAAATGAATCATCTTCCTCATCCCTGGCAAAACACTGCCTCACCCATGGAACACCTTATGGGGAGTAAGGTAATTTCCGTCACTTTGAAACAACTCTAAATACCTTTAAAGAAGGTGGAGATTATAAATTTAATGAAAAACCTCCCGGGCGAGGCTCTTTCTGGTGTATTGTGGGCTCCCACTCTGATTCCACATGTAATACATCCTCCTGCCTGCTAACGTGCTTGCAGAGAACACGTGGTGAAATACGCGGAGTTATTACCGCTGCAGACCACTCACCAAAGCCCTGACTGTACCGTGGTGGACAGAGACAGGCAACCTGGACATGGGGCCAAATTCGGAGACAAAAAGCACACTTTCTTATTTTTATGTATTATTGTGTAATTAAAAAATACCCTTTCTGTGATTTGCAACCGATTTTATTGAAGTGTTCTACTTTAACGCCATGGTCTTCAAGCTCCCATCATTGTGCTGGAGGAATCAGGATCCTTTGCATTTAAAGCTTTGGAAATAGTCTTTCACTAGTCATGCTCATTAGGTTTCATACTATTCACCTCAGGTTAACTTTTGCTTTTGGACATGTAATATCTACTACTAAAAATGGCAATGCTGCTGGTATAACTCAGCGTAATGAACCCAGTCTATTTTTTTCTTCTGATTAACATTAAGTAAAGATCCTTTCAAGCATAACTTCCTCACTGGTTACTTCACCTCACAGTGCATCTGTATAGCTTCTTAAAAATGTAATATATAATTACGGAGCTTATAGCTTCTTATAGCACCAGTTACTTCACCTTCTAGAGCTTCTTCTTCACCTGATAGCGCTCCTGTAAAAAGCATCTGGAAAGCAGATAGCAACTTGCAACTCAGTTTTACTCAGGATTTCACAAATATTGCATTGCTTCTCAGGGTGCTCTGAGGAAGGAGCCACTGAGCTGAGCCAGAAAGGTTAAATGATAGCAAGCCCATGCGCTACAAGGTCACGGATTCTTGGATCTCCTTCCTGTGCACTGTCCATGCCTCTGCTGTCCAACCATCTGGCTCTGATGCAGGTAAGCAAAGCAGTGCCCAGCTTGCTGTTGTGGTTAGGCCCCCCTCACTAAACAAAACCACAACACTTGCACTCCCTCACCCTTTCTATTTTCCCCTGAGATGGTGATTCTGCTGTTAGCAAGCCAGAAGTGATGACTTACATATTGTGATTTAGTGCTACTCTCCCAGAACCTCAGGACATGAACAACAGCTCTGACCTACAGCTCCTGGAAGATGTATACACATGCATGCACATCCCTGCATGAACATATACATTTTTTTTAACATGTATCTCCATATAAAAACTCAAAATAGAAGCTCATTTTCTTGCTAACACTGTCATCAAAAATGCAAGTGAACTGCCATGTGATGGGGATTTGGAGCTACCAATAAAAACAGAAAAAGACCCCCCCACCCCCCACCAAAATGCAACAACTTCGCCCTACATCCTGATGTGCTGGAGCTGCAGCTCTCATGTATTTAAAGCAGGTGTGAGACACAGCAAAGGCATTTTAGGTGGCAGAAACCAGAGCACCCTGGGCATCACCCCATGACACCAAGGCCCAGGGAGGGCAGGCAGAGGCAGCTTGCTTGCTGCTAACAGGAAAAAACACCAGCACACAGAGCCTAGAGAAACCAAAGTCAAAACAGGAACCAGAGCATCACCCAAGGCAAGCAATAAAAGCAACTTTCCAGGCACACCCCGGCAGGGAAGGAAGCTGGGAACCCCCAGCACAGACCCTGCCATCTGCTCTCTAAGTCCTGCCCTCATCAGGAAAACAG
This sequence comes from Tetrax tetrax, assembly GCA_009806455.1. Lineage (NCBI taxonomy): Eukaryota > Metazoa > Chordata > Aves > Otidiformes > Otididae > Tetrax > Tetrax tetrax. The sequence goes on along the minus strand of WHYT01017166.1, from coordinate 577,252 downwards.
CCGCATCAAAGAGCCACCTGGGGCCATCAGCAATTTCTCCATCTATTTAGCAAAAAAGTCTTTCAAGGCATGGCTTTTCTTAAATTAACTAGTTCAGGGAAGAGAGCACAACCTCCTCACCTGGCACAGCTGCAGGGGTTTTCTAAATACACACACAAACACAAACTTAATTATCCTGATTACTTAGCATGAGATTATTAGCTGTTTATTTCCTTTGTTCCACTCTGATTGGAATCCTAACTAAATTTAATTATTAAATAACCTATTCCTATTGTTTCCTCAGGCCTTTGAGCTTGATGATGCTCTCGGGATTACGGAACTGTAGGGGGGCTATCCCCCGAATTTCCTGTGTGGTAGCTACAGCACAGCAACTGACACTGAACAATTTTACTCTGTGGCAAATATGAGGTGGTCTACCTCTCAGTGGAAAGGAAGCAACCTATCTGGAGCTACTCTGTATTTCCCATCGGGTAAGAGGAATGTATCTGGGCAATTACTGTTAAACAGTTGGATGAAAGCAGCTTGTTAACCCCCAGAGTGTCGATGGCCTCAGGTACATTGGTGGACTAGTTTCCTTGAGGACACCGGATGAAATCCATCTGTCAGCAACACAGTCTGATCCGAAGGGAAGCACTTGTGTCTCCCTGCCTTAGAGCACATAATTGTTACTGCCTTGGGCTGAAGCATTCAGCCATGCCTTGCTGTTGCTGTGATGTGCATTGGGAACGTCTTTGGTGCTGCCCTTTCCATTTCCAGCAAGCAGAAACTGCCTACATGAGGGGTGCCTTTCCTTGACTTTTGCAATCAAGAAAAAGAAAGTGACTTAGTGCAGGAGTATAACTCAGTGGCTAAATTCGGAGCTGCGATCATTACAAATTCTTATTTTTCTGATTACAGTAGGACCAAATAAATGTTTTTTTAAATACATCAGCCCTCTTCTTTGTGCTACCCCCTGAGGCCATCCTGTCCATGCTCTCCCGGCCTCCTTGAGGCTTTTTCCTTCTGGCACATTGATGTGAACAGCTGCATTACAATTAAACACCCAAATTCTTGCAATTGGGATTAGATCCAAATACTGTTCTACCTAAATTAATTCCTGCTTAAGCCTTCCGACGTGGCCCAGTGTTTTGGCCTGCACTCTGCTATTTCCGTTGTTGCACTCTGTAAGAAGTATCACGCTGGAGGGTGATTTGCTAAAATACTGCAACTATAGACCTGCACAAACCCCACGAAAATTCTAAGATCAGAATGTAACAGAGGATGTTTGACATAGGAAACCTCCCCAAGTCAAATTTTTGTTGAATAGTCAAGGCTGAAATTCTCTTCCCATCTGAGAAATAAGCCATAGATCTCACCTCTCAATAGGTGTCTTTCTGGGGAAGATTTCTGCAGGTGCTCTCCCCTGAGCCAACACTGGGCTGCCTACTGGAAGACCATCAGATCCAGATAAAGACCCTAACCCTCCTCCAGCACGGTTCCTGGAGAGTGCCTGAGTGATGCACAAGTTGGCTGAGACACCTAGAAGAGCTGCGTTAACCAATGTTGCCTCCTCTAACAAGGAGATCGGATTGGCTACATCCCCATGATTGGACACATGCCTCTGGGAAGAAAGAAGGTCAGTGACAAGGCGAAGGCTTCAGCTACTGGTCCAACATGGTGGGGAAGCTGCTTTAAGACAGCCTGCACTGGGACCACTTTTTGAACAAAAGGCTTGACATTGTAAAGCGCCCTTGAATAAACTTGGGATATTTCCTTCCGTCAATGCAATAGGTACAGTGAACAAGTGAAATATTGGTTTGAGGATGGAGGGCTTAAGGAGAACACTCAAATTGTCTGTCAGTGGGTCTCTCATCGCTGTTGACTTGTGGTGATGGGAAAGCAGACTATACCTATATTTCTGTCCGTAATGGGATGGCCTTTTGAACCAATATCAGGAGACTGTGATAAATAGGCATTGCCTTCCTTGACTGCATGGTAGACTGGAGACATTTTTATTTGAATACATATAAATTCCCCCTATGGTGGAATTCTGTATAGCAGCCTGAGCTGCCTTGCAATCCAATGTGACATGTGACAAATTAAACTTGTTGCTCAGGGCTCAAGAACTCAGAATAGATTAGTGTATCCTTCTGAGATGCATTTCTTACAGCTGGAAGTGATTGAGGAGTATTTACTTATTCCAAAAATTCTGATTGTCGTATGAACTGGTAAGGGCTGAGAAACATCTAACGACTTTCATGGAACTCATAAAATGCACATGTTATTTTCTGTGTTTAATTGACAACACAGCACAGCATATGTAGGTGCAGTCTGGCCAACTCGTGTGTGCTCCCTTGCCTGTAAGCCCTGCAGTCCATCCAACAGGTTTGGTTTCATTCCTACAGATACTGACTGATGAGGGGTCACCTCTGGGCTATAAAATCAAGTTTATGCAGATGAATTCCACTCACAACCAGCTCATAGCGAGGCCAGCTCACAGGACTGTAGGCTATAGTTCGGGGCAAGATCTACCCTTGACCAGCAAACTATCCAGGTGAAAGTAGGATTGTCTTCCCTATGGTGCTCGGCACTCTCTGAAGATCCAGCATGTTTTGTAGAGATGTGAAAATACTGTGAGCTTGCCATGAGCTGCAGATGGCAAAGAAAATTCATTTCGATTAAAAGCTGAAAAAAATATCCAGGTGTTCTGAATCTCATCTTTCTTGGGGTAAAGAATCTCTAGTTTAAACTACAGAGGGGAAATATCAGGTAGAGAAGTTTCTTCTTCCTTATATTGTGGGTGTATCTCCCTTGCGGCTCCCGCGCCATACCGGGGATAGTAGGAGAACTCTTCTTGACTCCTATTTCACACACTAATTTTTTTTATACTGTTGATGCTTTGATTTTTTTTTTCCTCAAATGTCAATGGGTTTTTTGTTTTGTGACTAACTTTACACATGCTTTTTTTTTTTTAATAAACTGTTTCTGATCGCTTGAGTGATTTATACTGCTGGGTACTGTATTCACCAGTTTGTAACTGTGAGACAACGTGTTCCTCAAATACAGCCTCATACCATCTTTAATCAGTAAGATTGTTGTCTCTCACAAAAAAAAACCCCTACTCATTTGAAGCTTATATTAGTGCTTGCTTTTTTTTTCTTTCCTGACACAAGGAACACAGACATATGTTAACACGGGGACCTCCTCTATAGATTATGCCTCTCCCATTGTGGCAGTTCATTCACAGCTCACTGTCAGTGGGGCATTATAAATGAAAGGAATAATCTGTGAAGCTGATTACAGAGTCTGGGTTTTAGCAAAGCAATAAAAATGTGAAAGCAACTTGTAAACTTTTTGTAGCTTCGCTGCTGAGTTCTCCCCTTTACCATTTGTATTAATTAGAACGTGTATGAATCAAACAGAAACATAAATGTCAGTGAAAATAGTCGCTAGCAGAAATTTAAGTGTGCCTCTATTTCCTCTCTGCTATATTTTCTTCTGCTGCTTTTGCTACAAAGGAGCGGTAAAATGAAGGAGCACAGGATTTCCTTCGCCTTTGTTGAAAAGAAACGTGCAAAGCAGCAGAAAGTTTTAAGCAGGAATGAGAATGATAGAGAGGAAATAGAGTAGGAATGGGTAAAAAGAAGGGCAGAAATATTAGAAAAATATAATTAGATTTGGGAATATGAAAGAGAAAATTAGAGCTGCTGTATGGTAATACTCATTCCAGGGACTACTTCCAATTTACTGCTTATTTATTCCTCTTTAAGATGTATCCTCTGTGTTCATTACATTTCAGCAAAACCAACACAGCTGTCATTACTATTTAATGCTAATGTCAGATGTTAATAATAATTGGTGGTCACTTGCTCCGGAATACAAACAGGCACCTGTTTCATTCTGAAGCTGAGGAACGGTATCTACCAGTACCTATTTAACCCACTGAAACCTGTTTATTACTCAATACATGTAAAACTAGTAATTAATCTCAGGCTAGCCTTGCAGGAAAAAAAAATCATTGCACGAAGAGCTGTCATTTTGTGAGATCAAGGTGGCTGTGGATGATAGAGGCAAGGACACTCAAAGTCTTTGTTAACGAGCATCCTGTGCATACAAGCATAGCAAAACACGGTAACCTGTTAGCGGTTCAGTATCTCACACACTCCATCTACTCCTGGATCAAACAAACCAGGGGTTGGGTGTCATTCCTCTTGGTGAGGAGATGGGATCTTGATGGATAGTTCTTCACTTGTCCTTCGGGAGGTGGGGGGCTTTCTGTCTCTGGTAGTAAAGTTCAGTGCTACCTACTGGAGGAGGCTCTGAGCAATCTGATCTGGTTGGAGATGTCCCTGCTCCTTGCAGGGTGGTTGGACTAGATGGCCTTTAAAGGTCCCTTCCAACCCAAACCATTCTATGATTCTATGATTCTACACTTTAATTCCCATTAGCTTCTATATGCACATGGCTAATGCATTGCAGGTGTTGGCAGGATATCTGGTAAGACAGTTAAATCATCCTGTTTTCAAGTTACCTCATCCCAGTTTTGTGTGAAAGCTTTCTGAATGAACCATGGTTTCATTTCAACAACCAAGAAATACAGCAAAAAAAAAAAAAAATCCCATGTAGCAGCAAAAGATTCCTCAGTGCTGCAGCTCTCAGCAGAAGAAGGGTTTAAGAGTTTCTGCTGGGCACCGCTTGAGGGATCAGTAAGTCTGTGCCTTGGCCTGGGCTGCAGCAAGGGCTGCGTCAGCACGGCCAGGCTTCGACAGGGCTATAGGCGGTTTCAGCAGAGCTCAGAGCTGTGATACCGAAGTTTTCCAATTTCAGGTTAAGGGGCAACTTTTAAATACCCGAGATGCAACAGATTAGAGATCCTATTTTTCACTCTTTTCTTTGCAAGCGTTTGCCTTGTGTGCGGTGACGGGTGCACCCTTCCCAATAGGAGACAACGATGACAGCCAGCTGTTTCTTGGATACACTCGTGTTTATTGGCAAATAACGTTCTCATAAGCAGAAAGATCCTACAGAGCCAATTTCCCTTTTCATAATTCCAAACCTGCCCTTCGACTAGCATTCTGTCCAAAAAGCCGTCTTCTGTTTTTTTCTTTCTGACTTACAAATGTGACTTTTCCTACCTGCATGGCTTTCTGCTGAAATTCTGCCCACTCTATAAGGCACACACACATATAAACCCTGAACTAATTAATTCCCAGTGTTTGTGTTTATATTCACTCTAGTCCTTGGCAGCCACTACCATTGTTTTAGGTCTGACTGAGCAGTGGGATATTTAATCGTTTGCTCATTTAGTCTGAAGAGAGAGCAGCCAGCATAACCATAAAACCCAGTGAGAATTGTATGTGACCGGCTCGAAAAACAACGATATATTTGCTGGATTTCAGCCAACCTCCTGCAAAACAATGCTTCGGCAGTGCATTTGGAGAAGGGCTGCTGGCTTCGTGTGCTACAGGGAAGACTCAATGAGTCTCTCATGCAGAGAGCACAGGTCCTCTGAACCCCCTCTGTAGCCTACAGCACCTGGGGATGGGGGGCTGACACTGTTCCCAGCCCCCTCGTCACCACTGCTGCTTGCTGCTGCCACCATGCATTCCCATGGGAATAGTGTAATTAAAAAACAAACAAACAAACAAACAAACCTCTGCAAAAGTAAACTATTCTTTAAAATATCATTTAATACACTTTAAAAAAAAAATTGGGTGAATCTCCTTTGTGGAAGCTGTCCTATGAGCAATTGTCCAGAGAGAGCTGAGGAGCAAGGTTATGGATAGCTTAGGCTGGGGTGATGAGCCCAAGAATGCGTTAAGCCAAGCATTGCCACCAGCAGTGAAACCGGTGCACGAAATTTAAGAGGAGGAAACCCTTAGATTTTACTGCACCCCGGATTGCCTGTCCCTCTATTTCTGAGGACGACCTTAAGGTGTTATTCAACATCAGGAAAAGCTTTGAGGCTCCCAAAAGGAAGAGAATGCCATTTATAACAGAAGTTTGTTTACTTCCAACACCTACAGGCTATACATCAATAGGACTGTTTCCATCACCACAGTCACTCTGTAAAGATCCTGTTCAAGTGTTTCCACTAAATAAATGATTGGATGAAGGAATATAATTTGCATAATTGTTTCATAGCTATAATTTATACATTTTCAACACCCATTAACTCATAATTCACAACAGCATTTTATTTGTCTGTACTCACAAGTATTTATCTCTCTGCTAAAAATAGCAGTGCCCTATTTTTGGCCAGCATTAGTAAAGAAATTAATAGAGTAACTATATGGTTATTTATTATCTGTTAGCATTGTATGAGAGTCCCGACAGCCTGACATCTGTCTTTTGACAGGCGTAGCATCTTACCTTTTTGGTCTTGAGCATAGATTTAAGGGAATTTCAGCCTTCTCGTTGTTGCTGTAATTTTATTAGGGACCTAAATGTTTGAAAGCTGTTAACATCACGTGCTGTAAGAGGGCCTGTTTGGGAGCTAGGTACTCTTCCTCTACCGGCAGTGGGGAGAAAAGCTCTTCTAGAGAGCACTTTGGAGCACCCCAGCTCGGCAAGTGCTGTGACTCATCCTTCAAGAGATGATGATGGAAGGGTAGCTGCCCAAGTACCTTAAGCTCCTGGCACTGATGCCTTTCCTCCTGTGCATTCTGACACTGATCTTTACAATTTATTGCTAGCAGATGTATTACCTTTATAGTGGTCCTCACTGGAATATAACTATAACAAACAATTGGTTGCCATCTTCGGTCCAGCAGTGTTCCTGTTCCAGTTGGCATCTCAGCTGTGGAGCTGCGTGGGGCAAACACGGAAAACAAAAGCTACAAAGGAACCCCCTGGGCAGCGTCCTTCAGGCAGAAGGGCACAGAGCTGACTCTGCCCGCTTCGCACTGGCTGGAGGCTGTTGTAGAAATTCAACAAATTGTTCCCAAGCATGG
>WHYT01017166.1:523539-561197 GCA_009806455.1 Tetrax tetrax | reverse complement strand
TCTATAAGGCACACACACATATAAACCCTGAACTAATTAATTCCCAGTGTTTGTGTTTATATTCACTCTAGTCCTTGGCAGCCACTACCATTGTTTTAGGTCTGACTGAGCAGTGGGATATTTAATTGTTTGCTCATTTAGTCTGAAGAGAGAGCAGCCAGCATAACCATAAAACCCAGTGAGAATTGTATGTGACCGGCTCGAAAAACAACGATATATTTGCTGGATTTCAGCCAACCTCCTGCAAAACAATGCTTCGGCAGTGCATTTGGAGAAGGGCTGCTGGCTTCGTGTGCTACAGGGAAGACTCAATGAGTCTCTCATGCAGAGAGCACAGGTCCTCTGAACCCCCTCTGTAGCCTACAGCACCTGGGGATGGGGGGCTGACACTGTTCCCAGCCCCCTTGTCACCACTGCTGCTTGCTCCTGCCACCATGCATTCCCATGGGAATAGTGTAATTAAAAAAAACAAACAAACAAACAAACCTCTGCAAAAGTAAACTATTCTTTAAAATATCATTTAATACACTTTAAAAAAAAAAAATGGATGAATCTCCTTTGTGGAAGCTGTCCTATGAGCAATTGTCCAGAGAGAGCTGAGGAGCAAGGTTATGGATAGCTTAGGCTGGCGTGATGAGCCCAAGAATGCCTTAAGCCAAGCATTGCCACCAGCAGTGAAACCGGTGCACGAAATTTAAGAGGAAGAAACCCTTAGATTTTACTTCCTTTGCCAGTTCTGCACCCCGGATTGCCCGTCCCTCTATTTCTGAGGACGACCTTAAGGTGTTATTCAACATCAGGAAAAGCTTTGAGGCTCCCGAAAGGAAGAGAATGCCATTTATAACAGCAGTTTGTTTACTTCCAACACCTACAGGCTATACATCAATAGGACTGTTTCCATCACCACAGTCACTCTGTAAAGATCCTGTTCAAGTGTTTCCACTAAATAAATGATTGGATGAAGGAATATAATTTGCATAATTGTTTCATAGCTATAATTTATACATTTTCAACACCCATTAACTCATAATTCACAACAGCATTTTATTTGTCTGTACTCACAAGTATTTATCTCTCTGCTAAAAATAGCAGTGCCCTATTTTTGGCCAGCATTAGTAAAGAAATTAATAGAGTAACTATATGGTTATTTATTATCTGTTAGCATTGTATGAGAGTCCCGACAGCCTGATATCTGTCTTTTGACAGGCGTAGCATCTTACCTTTTTGGTCTTGAGCATAGATTTAAGGGAATTTCAGCCTTCTCGTTGTTGCTGTCATTTTATTAGGGACCTAAATGTTTGAAAGCTGTTAACATCACGTGCTGTAAGAGGGCCTGTTTGGGAGCTAGGTACTCTTCCTCTACCGGCAGTAGGTACTCTTCCTCTACCGGCAGTGGGGAGAAAAGCTCTTCTAGAGAGCACTTCGGAGCACCCCAGCTCGGCAAGTGCTGTGACTCATCCTTCAAGAGATGATGATGGAAGGGTAGCTGCCCAAGTACCTTAAGCTCCTGGCACTGATGCCTTTCCTCCTGTGCATTCTGACACCGATCTTTACAATTTATTGCTAGCAGATGTATTACCTTTATAGTGGTCCTCACTGGAATATATATAAAACAAACAATTGGTTGCCATCTTCGGTCCAGCAGTGTTCCTGTTCCAGTTGGCATCTCAGCTGTGGAGCTGCGTGGGGCAAACACGGAAAACAAAAGCTACAAAGGAACCCCCTGGGCAGCGTCCTTCAGGCAGAAGGGCACAGAGCTGACTCTGCTCGCTTCGCACTGGCTGGAGGCTGTTGTAGAAATTCAACAAATTGTTCCCAAGCATGGGGACAGGAGCTGTGCAGCGTGGTTTAAACCGGTTGGATCCACGTTGCCTTGCTGGTGAGTCTGGGTTCAAGCCGACACGTACCTGCTGCCGGGGTTTCCCCACCTGGCAAGCCTGCTGACTCACACCAGGGAGTTTCAACAATCAAGTAATTTTGGTTTAAGTGAGATCTTGAGACCCAACTGCAACCTTGAGATTACCCCTTGAGTACCAGAGTCCAGTGCCTGTTGTCAGCACCTGTAAAACCCACCCTGAATAACAACGTCAAAGGAATAAACCACTGGATTATTTCAGCATCCGAAATGGCATTTCTCTTCCTTGCCATTAATTGCCCATGAATCATCTTTAGTTAAGTTTAAGGCAATGAGTAACTCAAGGATGCAACAGAAGCTACAGCTCAGAATTCATCTCTTCAGGCACCAGAAATAAAGTGTGATACCTTTGATTGATCTATTGTCAAAATAACTGCAGTTTAGAGCAGCATTTTATTTTAAATGGGTTTCATTTTATTTTCCAGGACTTCAGCAAAAAGATTTTTCTTTACCTGACTGAGGAAAACACAGGCAGTAGAACACTTAGGGCTCATCACCATGTGGAAATACACTGGGAGAGGTATTCCTGCATAGCTGTATCTGATGCAGAAATGAGAGCTGTAATTATTATTCCAGAATAATTATATTTTTATAGCTATTTTGGTTTAAGTCTCCTTGCAGCCACACTGTTTCCGAATTAGCTCTGAATATGGATTACAGTCAGTCCAAAAAAGCACTCCTATTCAGAAATAGGACCATCCAGAGAGGATGTACGCCCAAATAATGCTCTGGAATAGCTATTTCAGAGACTTTCCAAGTGCTCGGGAGCCCTGAGGGGAGGCAATCTGAGGTCTTCCAGCAGCATCAGGGTGGCCAAGTTTTGCATCACCAAAGTCCAAAGCACTGTCAAATCTAGGGAAGAGCAGGGAAAGCTGACAATACTGGCCCTTCATGGACCTCCTGGAGGGGTTCGGTGTGCGGGGTTTATTGCAGATAAACAGCTTCTGTCCTTCAACACACATCTATCTCCCAGCTTACAGATCTGAGTATGCATGATGCTGAACTAGCCTATGTCCATCAGTCCTGCCAGGATACTTTAGCTTGACGTCCTCTCTCTCTCTCGTGCTTTGACAGTTACTTTCATATAGGTAGCCTGAATACATACTGAATATACCAAAAAATTTAATTTTCTGCTTCTCATTTGCCCTATAGTCCCTTACATATAAAGACCTCTTTTGCATCCATTCTTTGATCCCTTTTCATAAGGCCAGAATCAGCATGGGATTTTAGAATCACAGAATCATAGAATGGTTTGAGTTGGAAGGGACCTTTAAAGGTCATCCGGTCCAACCCCCCTGCAAGGAGTAGGGTCATCTCCAACTGGATCAGGTTGCTCAGAGCCTCATCCAACCTGGCCTTGGATGTTTCCAGGGATGGGGCAGCTACCACCTCTCTGGGCAACCTGTTCCAGGGTTCCACCACCCTCATTGTGAAAAAATGTTTCCTTATGTCCAGTCTGAATCTACCTCCCTCAAATTTAAAACCATTACCCCTCATTCTATCACAACAGGCCCCGCTGAAGAGTTTCTCTCCTTCTTTCTTATAAGCCCCCTTTAGGTACTGGAAGACTGCTATAAGGTCTCCTTGGAGCCTTCTCCTCACTATTCACTCAAGAACTGTTTATTTTAATGTTTTAGATGTTGGGTTTTTTTGAAAGAACACTAAGGGCAGGGGTATTCCAAACAGATTTGTGAGTCTGGAAAAAAGGTATGTTCTCAGAGAAAAATTGCTTTTCTTTTCCCATTCCTATTCTCTTTCCTCTCCTACCACAGAGATCCAAAGAAAAATTGAAATAAAACTTCCATGTGAAACATTTTTTCTCAGACTGAATAGTGAGATAATTATTTGAGGTTTATTTATGGTATAATAAATGTATAAATGAAAGTATAAAATATTTGCATATCCATTTTCCTACGTTCTTCTACAAAAATAAAATTTTTCCTCTGTATTGCATTGCAGCCTATTTACATATACAATTATAGATTTCCTTTTTGCCAGTGAGTCAACAGACAAGCCTTGTTTTCAGTGTTTCTATTATTTTCCTTCTATTGCACACATATGTTAACAAGTACAGTATCTATGTAAGTAACTTTACATTCCTCATAGCTATGAATGCAGTAAAAAATGTATTTGTCATAACCCAAAATAAAAACACACTTATTTCTTAAAGATGTATAAAAGGTTTTTTTGATCTACACAACATACAAGCTATCTATCATTTCTGAATAAATTAATGAAGTGCTGGTTTGGTAAGCATATATCTACTTCAGATAATTCTAATTTTCCCATATTTCCATTGTTCTGGAAGATATTTCCAGGAAATTTTGTACTTCTACATATTTTCTTCTAGAAATGGTACCTCTCTTGCCTTAGCAGGAGTCCAGTAGCCCCCTTGCATCCCTGCATGCAGGCAGCAGAAGTGGCCTGAGTGAAATGGCTGACGGCGTCTGATGATGCTGCGGTGTCGTTCGGGCAGGCGAGCCAACACCGGCCCCACCTGAGTGGGTGAGCAACTGCAGGCTCGCTCTGCTCTCCTGTGGTCCCAGCAGGGTCTGACCGATTCCCAGTCAAACAAAAGCACCTCAGGAGCTCTTGAGCAAATCCCACCAAACAACTAGTTCACATTTGGAGCTTGAAGAAGGTAGGATTGGTCACCCCAGGAGTCACTGTGGATAATGGTAAGAAAATATCAGGCAGAAAGGCAAAATTAGGGTTTGCTAGGAAACAACTAGAGAACAAACCAGAAAACATGATGCCATTACAGACACTCATGGTGTAGCCGCATCTGCAATACCACATGCTCTTTTCTTTTCCCACCTTACATAGCGAAACAGAGCTTGGTACAGGAGATGATGTGTGTCTCTGATGACCACATCTGACCCTGGTCAGGATGATGCCACAGAAAGCAAGAATGGAAGATAAATCATATGAAGAGACTACAACTTGTTACCTTGAAAGAAGCAAGAGTAATGCCAGATTTGAGAGAAATCTTTAAAATAATGAATAGCACAGATACAAGAATTAAGAAGCGTCCAATGAAATCATCAGGCAAAGTTTTGAAATTAAAAAGAAGAAAACAGTTTTTTTTTTTTATTTTTGCACTGGAAAACTGAAATGTAAACATGTTGTGCTGCTGGATGTGAAGGGCTGCATTTTGTCAAGGGTTAACAGTTACAGTAAGTAGGAGATTGCTGGAAGCTAAAGGCAAGGTATACTTGGAGAAACACCACTCTATATTGTAATACTTTCCTCTGAGCAGCAGCTGCTGGCTGTTGTCAGCCAGCAGAAGGACAGACCTTTGGTCTGACTTACTGCAGCTGCCATCATCTTTGTGATAAAAAACTGCTTTTCATTGATGGCTGGATGAATCTTTCCGGCATAAATGTTTTTTTTAGATGTTGTCATATTCTGTAATGTAGAATCATTAAAAAGGAAATAGGTGCTTCAGAATAATTTTAAAATAACTGAACATTTTCATTTGAGGCATCCATAGAAAGCTCAACTATATTAAAGATGGTGGAGGATAAACAGATATTTCCTCTAGTAAGTTTACCCAAAGTGGGTGATTCTACAGGACACCAGTTGCCCTACTGTTGTTATTGCATTAACTATTGTCTGTAAAAAGGGAACCTCAGTGCCTATGGTACAACTCAATCATTTCAAGTTTAATAAAAAGAAAACACCTGTAAGAGATCTTCTTCAAAGTTTATGCTTATATATCCTAATTCTCTGAGTTCCTCTACCTGATTCTGAGGATGGCAGATATTAGAAATAGTGTGTGGGGGTGGTACACCAGCTAACAAAAAGACTTAAACCCTCAAGCATCTTTTACATCGCTGAACCGTGGCACTCCTCCCCTCGCTGCTTTCTCCTCCATGGTCCATTGCTCTTGCAAGTATCCGTCTTTTCAGAGGGATTCACACCGTATTTCACATGAGACATAACTAAGTGCTCATTTTGAAAAACATGAGATGGTAACACCATCGCAGGGGTGGGGTTTCCCTTGCACTCAGTGCACTTACCAAAGCAATATAGTGATAGTGCAGAGATAAAACTGTACAGAAACAACGCAAACCTTGACAAAGTGCATCTAAGTGTGTGTGCATGTGTTGAAATATGGCCCAATTATTGCCTGAAATTGCAAAGAGAGCCAGCCATTGTGTTTCATGCAATCTATCTTGGAGATGAGGGATATGAAAGGTTGCACGGATGTTTGCTTTTTTCAGTCATTGTTTTCAGAAGAATAGAAGGTATCTGCTCAGTCACAAAAGCACTTTTTTTTAATATATGGTGGAGGGTGGGAGAGTAAAGAGTCCTGTAAAGTGGTTGGGATGATTACTACTTCCTTTCAGATCAGGGTGAGGGCTCTCATCACCAGGGTTTGGAGTTCAGCTCAACGACGCTGACGATTCAAATGGCATGGAGCCATCCTGGGAGCAGAGAGCCATTCCTCCCAGACAGGCTGGTGGTCAGGCCACTGCCTCAGATGGGGGAGAGATCGCACTCTCGGTTTTGTCTGCTCAGTACCCTCATCCTGTGTGAGTACAACTATTACCCCTCCCTGCTGGAAGAGGTCTCTTTGGTCCAACAGAAACGGTTTTTGATGGTAGAGGGAGACTTCATGACCTCTGAGAGAACAGTAATGTAAATATAGAATGCATTTTGTTGAGGTTTTTTTTTTTTAAAAAAAAACCAACTGTGTAGTTCTGCTGTTTCCTATTCAGCACTAATGATCAGTATGCTCTGAATGTACCTTTTTCTTTTCCTCTTCCTGCTGTAAAACCATACTCACTGCTCTGCACACTCCCACAACTCTAGTTTTGCTTTTCCCTGGAGGATATCCTTTACCAAAAAAAAAAAAACAAAACCAAGAAAAACATTTCACCTTGTAAAAAAAAAAATTCCATCCTTATGATGGATGTATTTTACATCCATTGTTCCTGGATGTAACTGAACCTTTTGTACTGAAGTAGTGTGCTCTTTCAAGCTTTAATGCAATTCAAATACAAAATACTTAAATATCTCCACTGAAATTTTTACTAGTTTTATGTAATGAAGCAATGAACATACTGGGTTGGTTTGTGTCACCAAACATTCTCACTTCGGAGGTCTTAATCTCCTTTTTGCCTCTGCTGAAAGACACCAGAACTGCTCTGTTGGCTGGCACTGTGAGAGGAAGGATGTCCTGTTCCTGCGGGAACACCTGAGGGGGAGATGCCAGTGCCACCAAAGCCACTATTGTTTCCTAGTGACCTGCAAAAGGCTAAACCTGAGCCTAGAAAACACTGCGCTATGGTAATATTGGCTAGAAGTGACAATTTTAAGACTTAAGTAATTATACCAACAAAATATACTGACAAAAACCATGATACTTTTTCTACTTTCACCTTTTTGCAGTTTGGGAAAATGACACAAGCTCTACCAACAAACCCCACAAAACCAGGAAAAGGCTAAAACCAAGGGATTTTGATGGCACAAGGAGAAAACTTTATACTGGCGTTCAGGTTAATTTGGTGATCCACTTGGCTTGGCTTGCTGTGGTATTTTAATCTACCACAAATGCCTATCATTCCCTCACTGAGCCCCAGGAAATGAATGCCTGCGATTACTGCCATTAATTCATTCAACTGCGTACAGAGGTACAATCCGCTCTTAAGTGGCGTCATCTACGTCAACCACCAGCCATCAGGCACTGAAGAGAGAGCAGTAGGCATTTCACTGGCTCTTTTGTTCTCCATAGACTATTAAGCCTTGAAGGGAAGGACCAAATCTCAGACATAGCTGTGAGGCAGAAGGGTGGCTTTTGTTCATCGGTATATAAATCTCAGGGAGCGTCTATTCCAATCTTGGCACTAGCTGGATGCCTCCTATACACAAGATTTGCTGAAAGCTGATTTGAGCACCTCTGCCTGTCCCAGCATGGATTCCTCCCTAAGCCCAGGCTGTCTCTGCATTGGTTAAAAGGGTGGGATAGGATCTTCTTAGGGCAGAGAAACCCCCACCTTGCATTATTAGTCAATGAGCATCCTTGCTCAGTCATACCCTGGGCAGCACAAACGCAGATCTCATTTAATACCGCTCCATCCGCAGTGGCTAAAGGTACCTTTCACACTACTGGGCAGCAAAACAAATGGAATCACCTGCTCTGCTCCACTCCCAGCATTGCTCCACAGCCTCCGACAGTGCTTTGCTTTACCTTCATCCACTTACAACTGTGCAAAAGGCCAGAAAGCGCCTAGAAGTATGCAGAAGGGAGTAAAAGGTTACTCCCACGCTGCATTTCTTTCCACAAGCTTCAATATTTACAGTGTGCTGGGTCTGCTGACTCCAGCCCAACATTTTTACGTTGGCAGTTAGTATTTCTGCCAGAGCGTTGCCAACTGTTGATCCAAAAGAATGAGATTTAGGGATTTATTTCACCACACAGAAAAGAAGAAACTTGTTTTCCTCATGGTTTTATTACTGTTTACTGAAAGGTGTCCCATAGATTTTCCAAGGTCTAGAAAAGTCTAACTGTTACTAATAGAGGATTTAGGGGGAGAGAGGGTTTGGTGTTTCAGATACCCAGAGGTTTCAGGCAGCATCTTCAAAACTGAATGTCTGAGGTTACAGAATCCATAGATAAGTATCAGGCCAGTTCTTTCCTGGTGCTGAGGGGCTGCAGTATTCCCGGCATTCTTTGAAAGTGATGACATCTGGAATTGTTCAGCAGCTTTAAATTCCATCCCCTTTAGGTGTCTAAGCATGGATTTAAAAAAAAAAAATAGTATCTAGATTTTAAGATATTCATAATTCCTTTTTTCCTCCTTAAATATGCTCCAATCCTCTCTTGTGCTCACATTTACGGATAAACCCTGCAAATTCTCAGTCAGAACTCCTCACATGAGAAATACAGAATTTGATTGAAGTGGGTCACTGTCATTATTTCCATTATGTCAGGTCCCTAATACATGACCTCACCGAAGGTCAGAGTAATAACAACAACAACAATATTTTATAGTTCTCCTGTCCCCGTTACTCAGGAATCTCAAAGAGCACTTCTGAAACATTGAGCCAAGTAATGGATGTAACCCACCCATTTATATTTGGAGGGCTTCTGCTAGGTTTAGTAGCGTACCAGTTTTGCAAGTGAATGAACTGAGATTTGGTAAAAGCCACGGAACAAAAACAAAATTTGAACTGGAGATAAATGACTGCAGTAATAACAAATAAACAAACAGTTCCTATTCAGTTTTTTTCATTCTCTGATGTTTGTTTATTTGATCTGCTTTCTTCCTTCTTCCCAAGACTAAGCAGAGTATTCTTCTAGATTTGATTAGATTTAGATCTTTCTCTTGTTCCAGCTTTGTAAGAGAGCAGAATGAGGTGCTTTATAGTACTGAGGATCTGATTGTGCTGCTTTTCTCTAGCTTTGATTTCAATTGCCATGTTTTTTTTCAGCCTCTTTTTCCCCCTTCCCACTCGTCTTACACTTCTGCTTTGTCTCTGGAAGGCTGTGTCTCCTTGTGCTGCTAGGTGTGCTCATACATCGCAGGAAACTTGCCTGGGGGATGTTGTGACTGCCTTACAGCCTCCGGGTTTGAGGATGCTTTCCGTGGAAACCTCAGCGCAAGGAAGGCGAGCCTGGTGCTCCCTCTGCGACGAGCAGCTCAGGTCCACCAGAAAATCTTGGAGCTCTGCCTTGCAGGCCTAGCCCAGCAGACCTTTAGAAAAGCTAGATTCTCCATCCTTCTCACATTTGCAAGGAAGAAAACAAACCAGACTAATGAAGTAGCTTCTATCACCAGAAAAATGTATTGTACTAATTGAGTGATTTCATAGAAAAAAAATGAGGCTACACAAAGCTCTAGGATCTACAAACCTAATATTTCTACCTTGCTCTGTTATACTGTATTTGGATATAACAAAATTTTTAGCTCAGCAAGCAATGCTGGCCACTTTGTACATCACATTGTACGCCATACACAGCAATTGTGGACTGAATAGAAAATCTACCTTTCCACATTTTTTTTTTTTGCTTTTTACAGCTTATGTCATAAACTGAATAACACTCGCATCTATTTTTTCTGTGTTACTATACCATAGATTAAATTATTATCAGCCAAAATCTTTTCAGCAATGTCAGGTCTATAAGAACTCATCAAGCTTCAATGCAGCTTTCATCCACAATGTAATAGCTTCAAGCCACAGCTTGCAAACCTCCTTAAAGGGCTAGAATATTATGTTGCAGCAGCCTGGTAACACAAGCATAGCCCCTAGCAGTGCTAAGTCATTGGCTTTAGATTTCTGTATAATAGCTTAAAATAAACTGTTTAGAGCACAAGTCTTATGTGGAGCAGCTGAGGGGACTGGGTTGTTTAGTCTGGAGAAGAGGAGGCTGAGGAGCAACCTCATTGCTCTCTACAACTACCTGAAAGGAGGTTGTAGCAAGGTGGGTGTTGGTCTCTTCTCCCAGGTAACAAGTGATAGGATGAGAGAAAATGGCCTCAAGTTGTGGCAGGGGCACTGAATGGGTTGTGGAGCACTGGGACAGGCTGTCCAGGGAAGTGGTGGAGTCGCCATCCCAGGAGGTGTTCAAAAGACATGTAGATATGGAGCTTAGGGATATGGTTTTGAGGTGAACTTGGCAGTGTCAGGTTTGTGGTTGGACTTGATGATCTTTAAGGTCTTTTCCAATCTAAATTATTCTATGATTCTATGAAATAGCTACTGACTATTGCAATGAGCAAGAAAAATAACTTTACTGTAAGGTCATGTTTCAGGGAACACCTCCAGCCACACAAGATACTCATTAGCTGAAGAACAAATGCTAAAAAAGAGTTTGTTTTCTGCTTGCACTAAATAATCAAGAGGGACTCTGCTGTTTCTGATGGCGTGGCATGTGCGCTGTGCTCTCAGGCTTTTGGTTGAGACATAACTGCAGTGTTATCTTAAAGTGTTGTTTTCTTACATTATAAATAATAAAGAAGTATTACTGATCACAAAAAAACCCCCCAAAAAATATCAGCAAGAAAGTTTTTAATACCAATATCTCTCTGTGATGAAGACCATCTTCATTCTTTTAGCAACTGCATTTTTAAGGCACTGTAAATCATGTTTCCACACCAAAGTTAAAAGACTTACTTCCATTTTCTACTACAGCAAGACACCATACAAAACTATTTTCATGGAATAGTTATGCATTTGATAACATCGCTTATTCATAGGTGTCTTATTCACAGACGGGAACTATAAGACAGCAGGTAGCAAACAGGACGATAGATAGTAATAAGCATGACAGATTTCTTATAGATTATTTTAAACTTAGCATACAGATTTATATCACAATACCACACTCACAATAATTTTGACACACGCACTAAAAAACAAATAAACGTTCCTTTAAATAGAAAATGTTACTTCTTTTCTTTTACTATGGACAGTAGCTTTGCCCATTCCGAGGCTGAAATTATAGATCGCTGCACCAACGGCTCCCCTTCACTATCCTGCAGTTGCAGAATTGGAGTGGGAAGCGAAACTGAAGTGTCTTACCCTGGTACTACACATTGGTGCTGCGGACGGTACGCTGTCCTATTAGCCAATGCACTTGACTAAGCTGCCATCGATCAGCTCATCATTGTAAGGAAATCTACTGGCAAAGCCACTGGTTTTTACTAGTTAAACTGGTTTATAAATGCAGCCACCCCATTAATATGGGTGGCTAAGGAGTATTCACCATCTAAATCACTGTCTCACTGTCTAGCTGTGTTTGCACAAATTAGACATGGTGCTTCACATCTAAGACAGTGTAAAATTATCAACTTCTCCTGCTCTCAGAAAGCAAGAAAAAAAAACCCAGACAAACAAAAACTCCAAAATCTTTTGGGCACGAGGTTTCTGTGAGCTGTTCTCTGACTCATGTCACCCATTATAACCCCTGCTTGGGACTGTACTGAAAGACAAAAGCTAGGCTTTATTAATGTTATATTAATTTTTCCACAGACCCTCAGGAGAAACACCAGTGACTTTTTTCATAGCGGGGGTCAGCACTAGGATGGGTATTTTTATTGACTAAATCTATTGATTCATATGCCAGTGTAATTCACTTGTTTACTCAGGCATTTCCCCGCAGGCATGTTTAATGGAGAAAATCTGCATATACATATGACTAGTAGCATTTCTTTGGACTTTTACATAATTAGATTAAGAACTTTTGGTTTATTTGCTTCCAGATCTCTGCAGAACACAAGACTTATGTTATTAAAGAAAAATATGGAATAATTGATATATTCAAGTACATGGTCCCTAAAAAATTCTCATTCTTTCTTGCAGTCATGGTAAAGACAGAGGCAGCATGACCTCTGCTAGGCAGCAGATAGAGGTTTATAGAAGAGTCGTGGGAGGAATTCCCCTTTTTTTGTGGGCTCAGGCCCTGCCCGTTGGTGGGGCTCTCTTCAGTAGCACGAGGAATACTGCAGAGGGTTAAGACGGGCACACCGGTCACTGAACAAACTGGAAATCAATGTACCTCCATTAGGTCTCCATGTTGAGTCACCCATCAGACGGCACCGCCCTTGCTGTATCTGTGCAGGGTGAAAAGACTTACTGTGGGCCAGACTACCAAAATCAATTTGAGGGACTTCAGTAGAAATAAGATGGTTTCTTTCTTAACACCAGGCTGCGGAGCAGGCAAGGCAGGCGTCAGCCTCCCACCTCGCCTAGAGGTGCTGCTAAACCCGGGGATGCCACAGGACAGGGAACTTGCAGGCCCTGTGCGTAGGGAGTTTGCTCCTTTGTTTAAATAATACTGGAAAGCAGGCTTTCTGGACTGCAAAGCAGGATTTAGCTGGACAACAGGTACGCAGCTCCCAATCTAGGTCAGTGGGATGTGCTCCCTTCCCACTGAAACGACCTCACTGCCGAGTCTTCATCAGCTTACAAAAGACAGATGTGGTGTAATATTGTATTAAGACACTAAGCCTTTTGTGTGTGAAGAAAACAAAAGAGGAGTGCTAAGATCTATAGTGTATAAATTGATTAGTTTGGTGGCTTAATAGCTGAGTTATCCTACACCATCTGAAACAGTTCAGTACTTGCCTTTAAAAGCAGCGGCAAACTGATCGACTGCAGGCTCCTATGCTGCTGAACTCACCCAGAAACCTTGCACAGGATGACTAAACCAGATGTTATTTGCTTTGAAACACAAAGAAAAATTTACTTACTGGGTACTTCTTAAGAGCAAAATGTAGGATGACTGGCTTTGTGCACACACGTGTAATGGCTGCTTACTATCAAGATCAAGCAGCCAGTCGGCAAATCTAACACGAAGATTTAAAAACAGGTTTGCAGAAGCAGGATTATAAGATTATAGCACTATAACAACACAACAGACAATGGGGAATTATTTGCAATGGAATTTGTAGATCTAAACATTTGTCCTCATAGGAATTGCAAGCTTACTAGTTTTGATATCGATCTACACTGTTCCTGAAGCATATCAATTTCTTGGTCCCAAGTAATTGATAGGGTTTTTTTCCCTTTTGTTGCTAACAAGAGACGCAAATTCTTGACCAAATGGAAAACTACACTAGAGAGTAAATTATCATGATTTTACAAGCAAAAGGATTTATGCAAACTGCATCCTGAGACTCCTAAACCCAGGAGAAGGATACAGCGGCATTTCAAAGCAAGAGATTTTACAGTGTTTTAATATGTGAACATGTAAACTCATCAACAGTGGATGAAAAGGAAGGGAAAGCCATGGAAAAAAAAATTATGGTATTTTAAATCTGAACAAAAACTAGGTAAATTTAAGTTATAAAATTCTTAAGATAAATAAGTACTGGTGTGCAAATTAACCCACAGAAGATAAACTCTTCTAATCGAAGCCTTCGCTAAAATCTCTGAACTCTCTAAATCAAAGTAAGCTTCTTAAAGCCTAAGCAAATTCTCAGCCGGTATAAATCTCTTCAGCTTTAGCCTAAACTGAATTCCTAGATTGGAATAAACTCCTTCTGGCTGAAGCGAGCTTTATATTCCCTTACTCCCAAACATAAGGGACGTAGTCTCTTTTACCTGACCTACATTAAGCATCATGCACAGAAAAAAAACTACTTTTAGCTTTTAGAAAGTAACTATCTCACCTGCATCTGCTTTACAGTAGACCTTTCTGTCAAGTAATACGTCAAGCATATTACTAGTGAACACCTGGGGAAAAATTTATTCAGAGCTAAAATTTTAAGTGCTGTAAAAAAGTGCAAAATCTAGATTATTGCAGATTTATGTCTCACTGGAGATACGCTAGGGAAAATGTAAGGTAGCAAGCTGCCAGTTTCCTTGGTGATCCGCACTGGATTTACATGCTAGTCTATTGAGAACAGCGACAAGCAGCAACCCATTGTCGAAAACCTGATGATTTTGGAAGCACTTTGTATTTAAGTTCTAGTTCCAGAACAATTAAATGCTGAGAAAACTATTGTCAAAGAAGGTGAAATCAGAGGCAAGCAAATCTGCAAAGACCCAGCCACATAAACTGCTATCTAGGTTTCCTAAACTTAGATTATCTACACAATTGGATAAAGTATGTAGAAAATTGGTAGAACTGCTTGTATGAGCTGGTCTTCAAAGACTAACTTTAACAAAAATGTCATGATTAGGATATGCTTCTGCTTCCAACTCTAACCCTGACGACTTTTTACTTTTTATCTCTGCAGCACTACACAGAAAACTCAAACCTCCCGAGGGGACTGGACCAGTGTTTTCAGAGGGCTGGAGCTCCAGTTTTGGGGCTCAGCTTGTCATCAAGTGAGAGAGAACAAAACTACTCGGATGGATGATTAGTGTTTTTATTAACAGATTAGGAAACCTCAAATTACAGACATCTTGATCTATTCATAGAGAAAAGTCTTACCAAGAGCTAATCTGCTAAAATACCTGCTTAGATTGCATTGATATTGCTACACTGTACAAAAGTAGGTTTTTTCCCTCTCTTCTCTAGCAAGTTATTTTGAATTAAAATACACCTCTGCTAAATTCAGTGAAAATTTTTCTTAATCACGTCAACCAGGCCCAGCTTTCAGCAAGCTGGTCTAAGCATAGAAATAAAAAGCAACTTGGTCTTGCATCATTAGCCTGCGCATGGGAACGTATTTTTCATGCTAAAGAAAATTAATAGGAATGGCAAATACTCTAGGCAAATGCCACCGACTCCTGCATACTTTATTAGAAAACTAATTAATAATCAAATCCAAGTAATGACTTCTGTAGAAATATTTATAGCTCTCTTCCTTACTCTGTCATTATCCAAGGCTGTAGCAGAGTTTCCCATACTTGTGTGTCACACAAGCCTTGATTATGTCGGAGCATTCAGGAAAATGATCTGAATTAACTACAGGTGCGACTTTGAAGTATATTAATAAAACTTCCTTTAATCCTGTGTGGACACTGCTTCAGAATTAAAGCACTTTAAATTTAATTTTGCATACTTTACTTCAGAAGCAAAGTAAACAAAGTGAAATCAAGGTCAATTCAATAGTAAGACTAGATATATGAGGAGTAAATATAATTTAATCTACTTTTTAAAGGCTTCCGAAGTATAGTAAGCAAAATTCTTAATTGCAAAATGTTTCATTCTGAGTAAAGACATTGACAATCAGTTTTATTGAGGTGACAATAACTTGCTTTTAAATTATTTTGAATTTTCAACTTCCATGAATGACAAGTCTTACGCTGCAGAATTCTACGGAAAATATATGAGTATAATTTCAAGAGCCACAACTCTAACTCCATCTGTCACACAATTCGCTCAGTTTTATTGCTTAGCTAGTATTTTGTTACTTTTTCTTATTCCCTTCAAACTTTTAATTTCTCAGTGCATTTGATTATATTATTTTATTTAACTAAAATTCTGTCCCTCCATAGTATGCTTCTATACTATGTATGATTTTATACTTCCATAAATTAGAAATCATCATATTTCTCATATTTTGGACTCCATATTCCACCGGTATGCTTATATTCACAGATTATAGACTGCTGAACATTTTAAAAGGGCAAGAGATTATGAAAATGTATTTTATAATGACAATAAGGCTTGAGATGCTTAGTAGTTTGGGCTAGACCTTTATCCTCCGCCAGCAACAGAAAGTTAAATTACTCTAAGGCCCATCATTCCCTGAAAGTCTTTGCTAGAGCAAATGCATACCCAGGCACCCTGGCTCTCTGCAGAGGTGGGTGGAAATTAGGGAACTATTCAGATGGGCACAGGGCTGTCCTGTGGCAATGTACAGGGGGACTTTTTGCAGTGGATGGCATTGTTCCACCAACAGGACTAAGACTAGATTTTTTGGGTAACCTTGTCCCACATTATCTTTTCCCATCATGCTATTAACTTTCCTAGCTTTTGTTCTGTTGATTAAAAGCAAAGTTCTCTGTGTGGTTTCTTTAATTAAATTAAAAAAAAAATTAAATACTCTTGATGCAGCACTGTAAGAAGTTGAATTCCTAGTGAAGACTGATGGAAGAGAAGTCGATCAGGTTTTATTAAAACCAAAAAAGCTGATATAGCCTCTAGTGTAGGAAGTTGATGCTGGCAGGATATACCAGGGGAAGTATCACCCTGAACATGCCCTGTGCCTTTTTTCTTTTCTTAAACACCATTGTCAGAGACAGGATGCTGGGGCAAATGGACTTTTGGCCTGATTCAGCCATCCTAAAGCAAGTTTCCCTTCACCGTTCCAGAAGGATGTTTGTCTTTCAGCACTATTGCTTCTCATTCTTTGGGTTTGCACCTCTTCTGTTTTCCTCATAAACGTGGCTATTTCTATAGTTGCACCATAAATAGCCTTACACATTCTCTTCTCTCTGGAGCGAGGAGACTCATAGTCTTTCTTCCTCTCCAGACAGAAGCATGGTATTTAAGTGTCTTCTCAATTTATGTGAGGCAATGTCTGCAATGTCTGCCTGCCTGCAATCTGGGCTAGCAGTGGAGAAAATAAAAAGTATTTTTCAAACATGAAAGTTTCACACCACATTGATTCTATAGCAACAGAAATCAAAACCCCAACAGAACAATTGTTTTGAGGGAACAGAGCATTGTGGAACTGGAAGACTGTTAGGAAAAACATAAATGAGGCAACATCTATGCTCTTGTTCTGCTATAGGCTGGATAAAAGCTTCTATGGCTTTGGGGAGGTTGTATCGCTCAGACAAGAATAATTCGAGGTTTTGATCTCTTAAAAAAATGTGTTTGTAGATAGACAATCCATGACTACTTATTGATAGTTCTGCAACAATACTTGCTAGTGTAGATGTGGTACTGGAAAAGAAAGTGGAGAAACAGCAAGAATGTGAAGCCAGGAAATTGCTGCTTGCTTAGTAACGGATTTGACCAAGCGTGATAGAAAAATCTGTGTATTTTGGCTTCCAGCATATATAGCAGTTTATTATTAATCATGATTTGTTGTTTGATTCCAGTAATAGCAAACTTTGAAAAAGAGGCAAAAAAAGATAAGATGCAGTTTCCAGCTATGAAGATGTTATTTGAGAAATACATTGTCAGGATTAATTCACTAATATATAAGTGAGTACTTTCAGATCATTGCACTGAGACTGCACTATAATGGAAGTATGCAACTTGTTTTCTCACATCCAAAGCCCATTTATGAATATAGCAAATAAGGAACATTTTAAATATTGGGAAAGAGTAGAAGTTACAAATAAACAAAATGCTGTCTTAAATCACACATGACATATTAAAAAGCAGGCTTTCTCACTGCAGAACAGTATTTCAGTCTTGCCTAGATTAAAGAATATTTATTCTTCAAACACATTTTCATTAATGATCACTTGAGATATTTGTAACACAATGAGCAGTAAGCATAGGACCTTTTCATCATTCTCCTCACAGTCATGGCCAAAGCGGCCTTTTATGCCACCAGGAGAAGCAAACCCAATGGGGGGGACACTGCTAACTGCATCATCTGCTTCCAGTCCCTCATCTTCTCATGTCTGTGAAGAAAGCACTGGTGGGCAGCATCCATTGCTTCCCTGGGCACATTCCACAAGGGATTGATGGTGTTGGGGGCTGCCGTCCTCCAGTGCCCCTCAATTTATTTTTGAGTCTGTGACACTCAGACACCTTCCCTTTAAACTCTCTTGTCCCCTGGAATCACTTTTTGTCCTCCTCATATTTCTTTTTTCCTCCAGCCCTTTCTCTGCTGAGAGGACTTGAAGGTTTCGTTACGCTTCGGCTAGCACCTGCCTCTAGAAGGGTGAATGACAGCTAGCATGGTTTAAACAGGACTTAATTAAAACTTTTTAGCTCCTTCCGGCATGGTCTAGTGAGAGCTTATGTGTTCACTGCATCACTGAGAAATACTTGCCAAATAATTGGCCCCAGGAGAGTCATATGTCGGTGCCTTGAGATTCTCCCTCCATGTTGAGCAGTTTCCTTTCTTATCTTTCCACTGCTGATGTCTACCCGCAGAAGAAGCATTTAACTGGAATGTTTCTGGATTATTTTTCTTTGCCAATCACTTTCTTCTGTCTGTCTTTTCAGAGATTTTTTTTTGTTTTTGTGAGAACTGGCCTCACAATACTCTAAGCAAGGAGGGAATGTGGAGGTAAGCTTTCCACTCTTCACAGTCCTTGTACTGTAGATTTGGACCAAAACTACAGGGTAAGAATTGGCCCTCCAGAGCAAACTGGGGCCACGTCTACTGTAGCCTGGCACACCCCCATAGTGAAGAGAGGTCATTCACTGCCAGAGCAGCTACACTGGTAGATGGTCGTGTGCAGGCAAATCAGTTCCCTTCCCACCCTCCCCCCCCCACTTTGTTTTGCTCGAATAACACCGGAACTACAAAACAAAAAGCCCTATCTGCAGTAAAAGTGCTTTACCTCTTTGGAGGACTGGTATATCCATGAAAATATTTCAGGCTGATATCACCAGTTCACCAGGAAGAGAAGGCCTGAGTTTGCAACCAAATTTTTACTGTTGACTTGATTAAAACACGGGAGACGTTTCTGTAGGTTTAACTCTTCTGCAAAGCCGATCACTGAGCAGTCTGGAAGATGATGCATGCTTGATTACATCTGCTATTCCTATGTGAGTCTGAGCAATCTCTCTCATGAGCACTATGATTTCAATATTCGACCATATACCCTATGGTTTCAATTTTCAAAAGTTAAGTCTTGTAATTTTTCATTTTCATTAGCTTTTGGTAATTCAAAATTGTAAATGCACTTGATTTCTTGAAAAACTGTTTCTGACCAACATAAAACAAAAGACAGCATACCTTAAAAAATGGAGAACTGCACCCACTTCAGATTATGACATTTGTTTCCTGCAGATAATGAAATTTTAGTACTTACAATCCTCTGAATGCACTTCTAGCCAATGTACATATTGCAGAGAACAGCACTGTTTCAGGTCATTTTAACTCTTTCGTGCCTAGGAAAAATTTTTGAAAAAGACTTGTGGAGAAAAAAATGAATGTAAGACCAGTGAGGTTAGGGAGTGGCATGTTTAATCTAATATTCTATTTCCAATAGAGGTCACTGCCAATTTGATTTACATTACAGCAATAAATCTTGCAGTAGAAAATAACGGAATATATTCTCATAAAGCATTGTTACTAACATCTAGCTTGTGAAAATTAGTATGTTCCCTGAAATCTGAGCCTTATATATTGTATTAGCTTTTTTGGTTTTACTTGTGTTACCTGATGTTCTTGTTATCCTCATAAATGTCCTGTTTCTTGAATCTCACTTCAACGACATTCTTTGTAAATGAGTTCACACAGTGTGCAATTACACAGTTGAAAAATATCTATTTCCTTTTATCAGTTATAAATGTATTATCTTTTGACTAAATGGATGCCTCTTTGTTTATGTCTGATGAGAAGAGGCAATTCTATTATGTCTATCTACCTTTGCAGTCTTTTTTCTGCATACATTTAATCCATTTCCTCTTATTTATCTCTGGTTTAAAGCACAGTATTAATTTATCTTCGTAAGAGTATTTTTCCATGTCTAACAGTCTTTGTCATCAGTTCTGGTCTTATTCTATTTTTGCTATGTCATCCCTGGGGACATAAAATCTCTATAATAAATCATAACGACAGAGTATAAATTAATTTAGCATGCATTTGCATGCACTAAATCTGCTTCCTCTAAGACTTTTGGTATTTCTTGAACTGACTTCCAGTTGATTCAAACAGCTGTCAAATTTTTTTTAAATAAGTGTATTTTTCAGAAGTATTTTGTTTTTCTCTCACACACATTTTCTTTGGACAAAGGGCCACACTGAATAAGTTATATGCCAAGCCACAAACAGCTTTCCTATATATGTCAGTGTTTTAAATCAAATTGGTTTTGTTTCAAAGCCTTATTTTTGTCAATAAGAATGGAGTTTGGCTAGAGACAGAAGATTTCCTTCCCCTTACAGGGCTGGATTTCACTTGTTTATTGGTAAAGCTTAAAATAGTCATATAAGAGTTTAGGAAATAAAGTTAGACCATTTGGGGGTGTTTTCTGGCTCCTAAAACTGCTATTTTTTACTATTTCCTTTAATCGGGAATTGCGCTTAAGTTCCAAAAAAGTTAAAATGCAAGCTTCCTCAAATTGCTCTGGAACAGCTTTCTGTAACAAATGTGACCACACATGCCTATGGAAGGCTGAAATATAATTATTTAATTTGAATGAGCTTGGACATTGTGATGACTTGCAGAACTCATGTAGTCATCCAGAATTCATATTTATAAAAACTGCGTGTCACATCACACAATATGTATTCTCTCATACATACTACATATGTTTTAGCTTAAAGTATTGCTAAGGAACTGCTCGAAAGTATGGGGGAAAACACAAAGAAGAAAGTCTTGCTGTCTCTGGACTCTGTTATTGCTAGTTGCTGAACCTCCCTCCCTTTCGGTGGTTCTGAAGACGTAGCCCTGCCATTGCTTATTTTTGTGAACTTTGGTATGGTTATAGCCAGATGCCTACAGTGAACACCGGAGAAAGATAAGATGAAAAAGGCAAAACCTCACAGTATTTCTCTCCACTAATTAGAAAGGGCGAATAACTGACATTAGACATCTAGGCATTTAAAATTTTATGAGATGAATTACAGCCTAGGACTCTGGCACTATTAGTTTCTAGAAAGTTAAAAACATTTGCTGCTAAACTGAGGTAGGAATCCAGGAAAGGCTATATGGATACTCCAGCACCTGTGCTATGCTCTGGCACAGAGCCATAAAGACAGTTTCCATGATAAAATGGCTAACAAAGTGTTGCCACAGAAGGAGAAGGATGTCTCTGACACTCGTAGTGCGTGCCTAACACTGCTGAGAAGTGGTGAACCCCATCTCACTGGCAATAGTCTCCAACAGCTCAGTTAAACACGTCGAGTGCCAAGTGCAGCTGAGACGGTTGCCGGCGGTTGCAGCAGTGGTAGACGTGTAGTCTCCCACACGATGTGGCTCACTGTCCCCGGGCTTCTTTTTGCTTCTTGCTTAGTGCAGCAGCACTTCTGCATGGCTTGCAAGCTTTTCACAGCAAGTTTATTTTGCCAAGTGAAGGTTGATAGACCCCTCGCATAAGATCCTGATTGTGGCATAGACGAGTGAGAGATGCCATGAATAGTAACAAGGATTTGAAAGGCAAGCCCTGAGAGCTATTGAGGTAGATACAGTACCTGAAACCATTGTGTGTGTACCTGAGAGCATGGCAATACCCAAAGAGCCTGCAGCCTGGAGTCACTGAGTATGCTAAAGTCACCAAGTGTCACGCAGTTACTTGATATGACACAGGGGATCACCTCTTTACTGCTCTTTCCTACCTTTTCCATTTTTGCGTTCTGTCTCCTGAGAGCCTGGTTTAGTCACCAAAAGAACTCCACCCTTTTCTCCCCCAAGGGGAGCGCCTGGAGTAAAAGAGAAAAGGAGAAACAAGTTTTTCAGTAGCATAATGTTTTGGCAGGTCATGAAGTGGCTGCTAAAACCATGTTGTCTGTCTTTGCTTTCGAAACAGTGCAGTCTTCCATGGGAGTCAGAGACAAAGGCTGCATTTTTTGTTACTTGTCTCATTTTTTTTTCCCCCTGCTCTGTTTGTATGTGTCGCTTAAGGGAGATGGGATCAGCTCTCAGAAGCAAAATCATCAATTTTGTTCATAATATTTTAAATACCATCCA
Organism: Tetrax tetrax; assembly: GCA_009806455.1. Classification (NCBI taxonomy): domain Eukaryota; kingdom Metazoa; phylum Chordata; class Aves; order Otidiformes; family Otididae; genus Tetrax; species Tetrax tetrax. The sequence goes on along the minus strand of WHYT01017166.1, from coordinate 539,111 downwards.
AGAAGTTTCTCAAACAGGATTTCACAGCCCTCCCTTCATGCAACTTAGGGAAACATGACAATATAGGTTCTTAGAGGAAGAAACTTTATATTTAATTGTTTTGTATTCTTTTTCGTCCTAAGCCATTCCAGTCTGTGGATGTCAGCTTTTTACTCTGGAAAATTATTTTGATTAGATGTATATAATTAATTTTAGTAGGAAATAATACATTTGTAAGCATAAAATCTCTACAATGCCAGCAGAAAATAATACTATTTTTAGAAGAACAAGAGATAGTTCTCTACCATGCCTTGGGATCTTGAAGACAAATAAAACACTTGGACCAAAACTCTCACCTCTCTGAAATCAACTGGACTGATTTTCAGTGACCGAAGTAAAGTCAGGACTTCACACTGAAGTCCAAAATTTTAAGAGAAAACTTAAGGAAAAAAAACCCTAAAACTTAATAAAACTAAAAATTTCAAAAGGCATGTAGTTAATTTTGTTTGTGTGTATTGGGAATGCTGTGTGGACTTCTTCATAAGACTGAAACTGAACAGAATCGTAATATTCACAGGATTTAAGCGTATTTGTAGAGCTTGTGTTTCAGATAACCGTAAGAAAAATAGCATAAGGAAAGCACTGGATTAAAATAGTAGGGTCACATGGTGACTAATAACTTATCTGATCTTTTAAAAGGTCTAAATACAGAACTCAAATCAAATGAAATGGTTGTTTACTACTTAAAGTTACCCAAACATGTGTTAATGTAAATTAAAAACATTCAGCTCTGCCTCCTGAATGCTTCTGTTTATAAATTTGAAGAAGAAGTGAGAGGTTAAAGAACTAGTTATAGATTGACCTGGCCTTCTAGAGGAAACCCATGCTACATCTGATCTGTCTTAATAACTGAGAATGTATTTTGTCTCCTACCCTCTTGAGATTTGGTTAATATTAACGCAAGATGTGAAAGGGAATTCTGTGCTGGACTTTTTAGTAGTTTTTAGTCTTGCAAGAGAAGGAATTGAAAATGAGATAAAGAAGATTTTGTTTGGAAACTTATTGTAAAATTAAAGGCTTTTCCAGTCCTTCAAACACTTGTGCACTTGTTTTATGCACATCAGTATAATTTTGCTAAGTTCTTTTTCAACATAGAGGGCTAAAATTGCACTGGTGTAAATTCCGTGATTTCAGGTGAAGTGAATGTGTCTTTTGTGCTGTTAGGTAATAAATTATATTTAGCTACAAGGCATTTCTAAGTCATTACAGAAATCCTTAATCAGTACAAAATTCAGATTGCAGTTAAAACCATGATGCCTCTGAAGTTAGCCGTTATGGATAAGGTTGTTTTATGACAGAAAAAGTAGTGTTTTTTTCATAGATTTGTAAACCTTTACTTTTTGAGTGTTCATATGCCACTGATGGGGAGTTAAAGCAGCTCTCCTTACGCACTGGTAGCGTGCAGAGCAACCGTCCCGTGGGAGCCATCGTCCCAGCCCCAGGCTGAGCCCTTTTCTGGCTAAGCAGGTAGGAGTGCATTGCAGCCGAAAACACCTCCAGCAAAGCATTGCTGCTGCCTGATCACTGCCGCTTGGCCCCCGAAGAGATCAGGCAGTCAAAGCAAGACTTTTGAGTGTTTCATGTGGGATCCTTGAGGTTGATTCCATTAGATATGGAATGTGGTATATTAGGTGTTCAAAGAACGTGCAGATGTGGCACTTCAGGACATGGTTTAGTAGGCATGGTGGTGTTGGGTTGACAGTTGGACTTGATCTTGAAGGTCTCTTCCAACCTTAAGGACTATGATGGCATTCCACTAGGGAAATCACTGTAATGCTAAACAAGTAGAACAACAAAAAATGGCTTTTTAGAATGCTTTCATGGCTCTTAAGACATCTGACCCCAACTCATAGTTCAAAATAATGGATAAATGAGTGCCTGGGTGGGGATTAATATGGACAAGGATGCTAGCACGTCTGTTTGAAAACAAAGACCATGAAAGATGTCAGCTGGTACATAGGATGTTCTATCCGGACCATTCAGCCACCAAACTGGGAGCTACCGGGACGCACTGGACTCCAGCCGCACAGACCAGGCCTTCCCGCTCTGGCTGCAGGCCTCTGCTGGGCGAGGGAGGCTGCGGGAGGCAAGAAGGGGAAGGCTTGGCCCGGGCCGTGCGGGGCACTGCCCTTCCCGAGATGGCCCCCAGGCGATCCGTGGGGGAGAGGGGCCGGTGGACACAGGGGTGGGTACAGGGGTGGGTACAGTGGGACCCTCTGAGTGTCAGGGCCGTCCACGGCACCGCGTGGGTTTCGTTACCCTCAGCACCACGGCCGGGCCCGACTCCGCCTCGGAGGGCCCCGCCATGCCCAGAGGGGCACTGTGCGGCCACTGCTGCCCGGGCGGCGCCACCCGCGCCCCCCACCGCACCCCCCAGCCTCTCTTCTGAGGGAACTGAGCGGGCCCTCGGCGGGGCCTTGTCTCTGCGGGCCCTCCCGTGCCGGCGGAAGGCTGGGGAGGGGGCAAGGCCGGGGGTGCTGCCAGGGGCCCGGCGGCCGTGCGGGAGGGCCGACCCCCACACGCAGGGCCCGGCGCTGTCAGAGCGCGGCCGGCGCCGCGCCGGTTGCCGTGGTGATGGGAAAGCGCCCCCCGCACCCCCACCCCCGCCCCCGCAAACATGGCAGCGGCGGCGCGGCGGCTGCGGGCGGCGGGGAGAGGTGGCAGGTGAGGAGCGGCGCGGCGGGGAGGCGCCGCCCCCGCCCCCTCCCCACAGCCCGTCCCTCAGCCCACAGTGGGGCCGGCGGGGCCGGGGCCGGCAGCAGGCCGGCGGGCGAGGCCAGGCGAGGCGGTCGCGGGGGGCGGGCTCCCGGCACCGCCGGGCAGCGCTCCTCCCTCACTTCTTCCCTCCCGCTCCGGGAGCCCCCGGCGGGGTGACAGCCCGGCCGAGCCGAGCCGAGCCGAGCCGAGCCGAGCCGTGCCGCCGTGCCCAGCCCAGCCGCCCCGGCCGGGGCTGCAGAGCCAGCGCCCGCTCCCGCCTCGGCCCTCTCGCCGCCAGGACGAAGAGAGGCGGGAGCCGCCACCCCCGCGCCCGCCATGTGGAAGCTGAACAAGAGCAGCAAAGTTCTGCTGGACGACTCGCCCGAGGAGGAGGAGACGCGGCCCCGCGGGCCCCCGCCCGCCGCCGCCTGCGCCGCCGCTGCCTTCGCGGCCCCCCAGGTAGGACCGCGGAGCCCGGCGGCCGGGGATGGGGGCGGGGGAGCCGGCGGGGCCCGGGGAGGGGTCGTGCGGCTCGGCCCCGCTCCCTGCTGCCGCTCCCCTCCTCTCCGGCGGCATGAGTAATCACTTTTCCCACTCCTGGACCTGCCGGCAGGCTGGCCGAGGTGGGAGAAGGGGGTGTTTGCGCGGGGTGCGCCGCTGTCACCCGCATTTTTGGGGTGCTGGCTGGTCTGTCCTCCTCGGTTTTCTTCCAGCAGCCGGCCTCCGGCATTGCTGGGACTCGCTCTCCCTCATTCCAGTGGCTTCATACCGCAGGGTCCTTTCCCTCCCAGCCCTGGGCAGGGGCACTGCAACCCATCTTTTAAGCACAGCACATTAAACAGTGATTTGTAAGAACATAAGCTTCATTTGCACATGTGTGCGCGTTTGTGTAGAGCACTCACTTTTTGGCAGGATTGCTTTTTCTATAGTTTCAGTAATGGTGGTTGGTTATCTCTAAATAGCCGCAATCTTATTTGAAAGCTTTCATTGTTAAATGATAAGTTAAATACCAGCAGCGACCTTCTCAAAGTACTGGTCGCTTAACAAATACAGCCTGAAAGGAAGGGTATCAGTTGAGTTATCAGGCAAAACAACTAAAAGAATGTTTGTTGACTTGCATTCAAAAACTTGATAACAATTAGGCATCAGTCCAGGTCAGAAGCTGGCCGGTACAACTGCTCTGTTGCTGCACTGATCTTCTGTTCCACGGAGTACCTTTGGATGTTCTCTGAGAGGTTGCAGGGGACCTGCATATCTAAAGCAGGCAGCTGCCTGAGGCTGCAAACTGGTGAGGTTTGTATTCAAAAGAAGGTACAAAACCCCACCCAGCTTCCTGCTCTATGGCTGTCTTGCCTACCTTGCTGGAAGAGCTGGAGTGCATCTGGATAATCAGCCTTACGCTAGAGTTTCTGGTTGTCAGCATGCGTGGCTACTGCTGAAGAGCAGCCTTTCACAATCACAGTGGTTATTCCCTCCACCTTCCAGTAGCCAAAATCGCCAATCTCCTCCCCAGTTCAGCCTTGCCTTGTCGTGTTCCCTGCACAGTGAACAGAAGAACCCTAGACCTTGCTGCGTGGTTGACAGCAGCTGTGAAGATGCATATGAGTGAAGAGGATCTTCTCCTGTGGTAGAGGAAGAGCTATGTCTCATTTTGGATACTCCCTTCAGGGAATGAAGGGGGATTGTGGGGTTGGAGAGGACGTGAAGCATCTCATACAACATCTAAGCTCTCTCTCTACAGTTTCTATCCTCAGGTGCTTGGAAACTTCCAGTATTTTCACTAAGCTGCTGGTTTGTGCTATCCACAGCCCTCTTAAACCTGCTTACCTCCTGAAGCCCTCCTTGGACACCAAAGGCTACTGAAAGTTTCCAGTCAATGCCATTGACTATTCACTGTTTCTCTTCTCTGTCACACGTGCTCCAGAGTCCCTCTGAGGCTCCTCAACTTAGCCTCCCAGTCAGAAGCTGATTCTTAAGACTTGTGTCTTGAAAACTCTCCTATTATTTTATCCTCTACTTTAGCAACAGAGGTTGGAATGGTTTGTTTATCTAGTGTTTTTTTTGGTCCTGTCCAATGTCTTTACTATCCTGAGCTTCTGTTCCATTAGTGGCAGTCTCATGTTGGAATGGTGATGACGATTTCTGGTGCAAATGGTTTGCCGTTTTCATCAGTTTTAAGAAAATTCCTTTCCATCTCTCACAGTGTTTATTACCGATGGCACTGGAATAAAATATGCTTTTTTTTTTTTTTGTATTGGAGGTGGCAGGGGAAAAATAAATTATTCTAAGGCACTAAATGAAATAATCTTGAAGACAGAGAAGTTAGCAAGGCTGTAGTGTAACTTGGCACAGAAACCGGAGTGAAGACCATAACCTGTTTTTGCCTGTTAAAATCAAGAAGATTTGACAACTGGGGGAAAGAACCTCAACATCCCTCCTCTGGCCCCAAACATTTACAAGTAGTTATTTTAGAGTTTGTGTACGCTTTAAGGAAGGATAGACTATACGGAAAACTATGACCACCCGATAACACCGTAATTCTCATGATCTATCAAAGGCAGCTTCTAGGTTGGCCATAGATACAGTATGTCCAAAACATGGCTCAGACAGGTGTCAAGGAGAAAGCGTGAGGAAACTGAATGCACTTGATCAGCTTGTTATAGCTGATCTGGTTCAAGGGCCTTGCTTATAGTCTTTGGTATTTTTGATGTTTCATCAGAACTGGTTTTTGCTCCAAATGATGTGATCCCAAGGGAATGAAATCCAGCAATGTATAGGGGAATGTGGTAATGATCTGCACTTCTCTGCTGCTGTGTCCTGACCCGCATCGCCCAAGCCCCTGACTTTGGAGGACAGTAGCACCACCAGAGCTTGGAGGAGTTACAGGGACAGTTCTCTTGTACCTTAGATGTGCTTGAAAAAGTCTTGGTCATCTCAGCCTCTGCTCTTTTTAAGTTGTCGTGGTACAACGTGCTTAAGTGGTGAATGAAGGATTATCTCATCAAGAAGAAGAGAATCCAGGACTTTCCTAATTTTCTGTTTTGAGAGCAAAAATCTAGATAACTTGTTTGAGTGCTTTTTAGTAAACTAAGAAAGCCCAGCATTAGATTTAATTGAGAAGTTTACTGTTAGACTTCACTTCCTCTAGGTTCTTTTGTGATACGTCATTTGGTAAAAGAGAAGATGAGCTGTAGTCATCAGATTTTGACTTTGACTTATGATATATTATTTTCCCCAACAACTATCTTTTGTCTTTATTTTGATTTTTAATGGACAAGCAGGAGGAAAATCCTTAAGCTTCCACCATTCATGCTATAAATAATTCTGAAACTTTCTACTTCAAAGAAAAGAAATTGGTAGTTGCATCTGTGTCATTAAACAGACCAGGTTGAAAGTATTCCACTGTAATGAAATCTTGGTGCTGTATGTTGTTTCTTCAAAGCTGAGAAAAAAGTAAAGGAGTTCTCACTGTGCAACCTAATAATTAGGACATTGCAGTAGCAAACAGCCACAAAGAATTAGGCTGCTATAAGTTAAAAAAAAAAAAAAAAAAAAAAAAAAAAAAGACAAACCAAAAACTAAAAAACCTTTGTCACTCTACAGAAGTTTTAATGATCCTATTTAGATATGGAAGCCTGATCTGGGTGTACTCAAGTGGACATTTGAATCTGTAGAAGTTCGTAGTTCTTAAATATAAAAACTTAGTTTGATCTAAAAAGAGGAGTTTTGACAGTTCTGGTTTTGTGGAATACAAAATGGTTTGATTTAGTTCCAGAAGAGAACAAAAACAAATTTTAGAATGTGAAAATTGCTATGGGAGGGAATTGTCAGCCTCTGGCCACTTATTAGCAAAAGCTTCTGCATACATTCAAGTACTTTGAATTGTTAACACTTATCTCAGGAAACACCTTACTATTTTAAATAAGAAGGCAAGTACACTTTGAAACAGTACTTGTGTAAATAAATGTGTGGATTATTGTATATTTTTTTTTTAGACCAGACAGTTTCAGACTGAATCTCAGAAGTTAATTTTAATTTATGCTTTGAAGCATAAACATATTTAATTTATGCAATGAAAGTGCTTTATTGGCTAAAGTTACAATTAATACATGAAGGCAACTTTACACATGTAAATAGTACAGAAGTATAAAATGAAATTGTTGTGCTTTTTGTGTGTCTCTCTCAAAATATGCTAGAAATGTACAGTGATGCATGCCAAACTTGCATGCAGTTTGTAATATAGTCATTATGTTTCAGACTGTAGTTATATTTTTGGAAAGGAAAAAATGTTGGGTTTTGGTTTCAGCCATCATGCTACGTTCTTCTTGATTCAAGCCTGCTGTCATCGAATCAGTCCTCAGAGATGTCAATGCTGCATCGATACCACATGTAACTCTGACGTAAAATGGCGCTCAGCTTTAAAATACATCTATATATTAGGGGAGAGACTGGGTGTCAGGCTGACCTATATTATCTTCTGCAACTTTCTTTCATGTGAAAATATAGCAGATCCTTACCCTTGATCTATTCTCCCAGATTGTATTTTTTTATGTTCAAAGAGAGTATGTGCAAAAACATGTTTTATGGTGAATTTTGTTGGGACTTGCTCACTTGATGTTTTAAAGTTGGCTACACAGAATTTTAGTTATCTATTTTAATGAAGATGTTTTAAGTCTCTGGTACCATTTTAATACTGGCTTTTATCTTGGAGTGAGTCAAACTCAGACAGGCCCTGCAGGAACGGGTGGGAGCTGAGCAGCATTTCTTATGTTCTGCTAATATGTTGAATAAGGGTATTTTTTAATTAAAAAATAAAGCAGTCAATGTTAATCCACCTAATGCCTTTCTTTCACTTTCTAACAGTTTGAGAGTGTCTCAGGCTTTGCCTGCAGTACTCTTATAATTCCTTCATACCTTCTCCTCTCTGCTAGCCTGTTTTTTTTTTTTTTTTCCTTTCATCAGAGTTGTTCTTTTGACATTTCAGTGACATTTTCCTGGCTAAAATCCATCCCCTGTATTCTGTCATCATTCTTGAACATTACATTGTGGGACTAACAGCGAATACTTCCCTGAGCCCTTCCTTGGCCTGCCTTTCTTACTTTTCCTCCTTGTCACATTTATCTTTCAGCAGCTTCTTGAGTGGGTCCTGTTTCTTTCTCACACTCTTCCTGGAGCTCTACAGAGCTGATGGTGTCTTTTGGGGCTTTTTTAAAAATCCCTTTGATTTCTGAGGTGCTTCACTTCCTGATTTATACCGTCATCTTTATGCAGTTGACCCAGATCAGGTCATCTTCTCATGTCTTGCCCTGCTCTGTTGGTTTATTCTGACCCTTAGGAGTCCTACAAAGCACGTATTGTCTGGTTGGTCTCCTGGTGTAGACATCAGTATCTATCCTTTTCTTTCAGTCAAGCCTGTAAGCTGAAGGTTGTCAGTGGTTTTTATCTATTGTGCAAAAGGGAATGTGTCCAATATCTTACTGCTATTTCTTCCAGGTCTACTTTTCTTTTTCTAAAATATTTTTCTTTCTGTCTAGACAGATGAAGTTCTTGTGCAGACCCTCACTTCCCATTCCAATGGTGATTACTTCCTCTGCAGCTTCTAATACCCACGCTGTGTTTCCCCATCCCCATGTCCCTGCAAATCCCATTGCTGATATTAATGTTGTTGCTTATGACATAAACTTTAAGTTCTCCTCATCCTTCGGTTTCCGTTTCTTTAGCTGGCCTCCCTTTGTTTCAGGACATTTACATTTAAATCTCTGTCCTTGCCTTCAAGGTTTTTCTTAGTACATCCCTTCCCCTCCCCGGTTTGTCATTTTTATTCCTAGTTGTATCTTTCCCCCGGCCAGTTCTGCTTTCCCAGCTCAGATGGCCTGGGTTTGCCAGCAGCCTTGCCAGTCTTCCTCCCCTCCAGCCCAATACAGAATTCTCCCCTTTCACTGATCCACAAACCCACTATCTTCTCCTCCACATCATTGCCTGAGACCCACTTTCCCTAAGCTATTTGTTCTATCTTCATGGGCTTTTGCGAGGTTTCTGGAGCCGTACTCTCTTAGCAAATCCAGCACTTGCTACCATTAATATACAAACTAAAATATATTGCTTTTGAGAAATAATTAATCATTTTAATCTATTTAATTCTTTACTGGTAAAATAAATTTGTTAGTTGTTTTTTTTTTTTTCTCCCTTTTATGAAAACTATTTGCCAGATGATGTGAGGACATCCATAATGTAAGTAAAGTCATTAGAAGTTATTGAACACTTTACCTGGTAGACTGTCTTTGGGCTCTGTCATCATCAGAGGTATGTTTTCAACAACTTTTGCTGATGGTTCTTTGTGAGGAGCTCCAGGACAGGTCTGTGTGATCACTGCAAGTGCTGATAAAGCTGCGTGTCGAAAGAAAGCGGTGCATGTGCTGGTTAGCACTGTAACAAAAAATAATGCATGCAACCTGTTTTGCAGAAACTATACTATGAAAGTATTACTATTACTCACACAAGAGCTTTTTTAAAGATATGTAATTTAGTTGCAAACACAATGACTGGAGAAAAATTGTGTGTCAGCTACTGTCTTTTGAATTAGCATCCATTGGTTTGTTTTCCGGATCAGAAAAAAGCAAATATGAACTTATAGTATGGATAAATTGTTAAGATGGATTTGCAGTCAGAAATTTCATCAAAATTGAAAACTTCACTGGAAGTGAATTGTCTCAGCAATTGAAGTCAAATTGATTATTTGACCTTCTTACTTTGTTTCAGCTTTGACACTGGTGGTATTTTGATGTTAATACCACTATTTCAGTTTCTTGAAGCATATTTGAAATATTGTAAATTTGGCAAAATTAAATTCTTAATGAGCTGAGATTTTAAAATATTTTCAAGGTGTTTAACCTTTAATAACATTCTTCCAAAAATATTTCAGAGAAGGAAAGTCTGAGTAAGATGTATTATAATCACTTACTGTAGAGATGCGCAATAATGTGAACAGTTAATAGAATAACCTTGTATATTGATGTAAAAACAGAGAGCATATGAATCTGGTGTTCTGATGTTTCTCTTCGTAAGGTCAATAAAAGTATTCCTATGTAAATAGTTACATTCTGAAATTAATCCTCTCCAGTCCATTTGTCCATTTATATTCATTGTCAGTAAAAACGTGGAAATAATTTAGATATTCAATTTTAAAGTGTAATGGAATGTGAAGCAATAACTGAAGTGGTTGAATGAAACAGAATTTGTGAAAATGCTAAACAAGTTCTTGACAGCTGTGGATGCTGAAGGCAAAAGCATCATATTAATTTGAATTAATTCAGTATTAGTAATATTCTGAAAGGTGAAAGCATAGGAAGACTGTTTGTCATCTTCCAGTCGGTGTGGTGAATAATAGGTAGTTATGAAAGGCTGGGGCCTAGAAGACGGAAGCATTTTCAAATACATTGGAGGAGTTGTCTGCTGTATCTGAAATAGTCACCTGGACTTTCAAAAGTCAGCGGACTGAAATAAGTTCTTCTAGAAATGCTCTGATGAATTGTATTGTAGAAGAATATTTCAAGATTAATGTTATCTACTAAATATATCCCAAGATGAAAGTACAATTTTTTAACATGCTTAGATTTTCACATTTTCCTTTTCTTTATAGACAAAGTATTTCCATTTTTGCCAGAAACTGGCAGAGGAAACTTGCAGGATAGGAGTCACTGTCACTATTGAGTCACAGTGGTATTTAAAATGATTTATTGTCATAATGCAGAAGTTTTTCTAAGTGTTGTGAGCAATCTGGAGTGGAAAAGTATTTTCTACAGAACAGAAAAATGAGTTTAAAATACTGAAGTACTCTTGAGCATGAACAGACCTTAGAAATGCCTAGGTTAATATTTTTCATTGGTGATATTAATAGGAAATTTTCAATTTTACACTGCCTGCCCAGATGGCTAGTTTGGTTCACTCATTTGCCTTGGGGACATAAAAATGGAAGACTGAGATCTAGCAGTTGATTAAATATGGGCAAGACTAATGAAATGATCTTGATCTCAATCTAGGCTATCTTGACTGGAAGGGAGCAGAGGCAATTCACCGTTCGGCATGGGAGTTATGTCTGCTGAGCACATAGCCTCATGTCCAAGAAGAAAGCAATGTATGACTGAGTAAGGCATCCTTTATTCGTTAGAATTGCAAACCTGGTTTTTCCTTAAAGGGCATGAAGGGCATGTTCAGTTTTGGGTGAGTGTTCAGGTACAGCTCAGTTTTGTTTTTCAGCTATGTTAAAAAAAGTCACAAATAGTATAGTTGTTTCAGTGCCTGTTTACATTTGATCACTGTTGCCTCAATTTCATGACTCAGAAAGCATTCATCCATGCGTTGAATTTTTCCAGGTATATGTTAGAGGTGCAGCAAAGAAAATGAGGCCCATTGCCACTCATCTGCTGGTAACTTTCTTCTTACCCATATGTAAGTGCATTTTGCACTGTTTTTGATTCAGTTCTAAAATTAGATAAGCAGAGTGACTTTTGCATAAATGATCTGCTTTAGTCTTATTTGTTTCATTTGACATTACAGCAAGCTCCTACTCAAACCCAAGGAAATGGCTTCTTTTGTGAGCTGTATTTTAAGACGGTGATCTGGCTGTGTGATCTCTTCTGGATCTGTGCTGTTTCTGGTCAGGCTGTGTACATATAGTTGTTCAACTGTTTGTTTTGCAATCAGTGTTTTGGGAATCTTTCCAATTTCAGAAGTTAACTTTCAGGTTTGTGATTTCCTATTTTTATTTTTTTTTTAATCTTCCCCTCTCCTATCACTAAATTATTTAGTAGGGTTTGTGGAATACTGGGAATTGTGTTGAATTCTACCCTGGAGAGCATCTCTTGAGGTGGTGTGTGTTTTTGCTTTTTTTTCCCACTTAAATTATAAATTTATGGTTCATAATCTAATTTGCACTTACAGGCATTATCACCTAGACTTCAAATGATGCTCAGTCATTGATGAGATGTGATGCTAGGCAGAGGGGATGTAATAGGTCAGTAGAAGGGCGAGAACTTGCCCTGAAAGGACCTACTCTTTGAATAATAGCTTGCTTACTCTTACGTGTGGTTGGCTTTGACAGCTAGTGTGTGTACCATAGGAAGGTTCCACAGCTGGGTAGAGAAAATCGATAATACACCATTTTATGTACTACAGCAAAAGAAGGGCATGTGGGGTGAGATGATGCTATTATTTGCCTTAACTGTTTGATGTCCAGCGTTCCTCATCTTGGCTTGAATTATGAAGATCTAAAGAGACTAATTAATTACTTTACCACAAAGGAAGCTGAGGGAAGTAGATTACAATTTTGATCTCTGTACAAAAAGGTTTGTGTGCTGGTTGAATTAATCCCTTGAGTACCTTATGGTTTGCAGTATGTCCAACAAAAGGGCACTTGTTTCCTTATGAAAACACACTGCGCATACCAACCTTCCCCCGCCAGAACTGGAAGGCTGTTCAAGTTGCTGATCGCTGTTTCCCGCTAGCGTTAGCATTTACTCACCTATTAGTTGCTAAATACTATGATGTGGTCCGTGTTTTTCTTTTAAATGGAAGTAAAAACCGAATTGTCATAACTATAAAGCACTCAGATTAAAATACACTGAAATAATTTGTAAGTGTTCAGTTTCAGCATGTGTTATGCAGCATGATAACGCAAGCTTATCTCAATCTTTACATGTAGCTGTACAGTAGATTATCCCCTAAAGAAAATTTGAAAAACCAAATCATGGGCTCCCTGATCTTTGTACAGTAATAAAAGTAGAAAGTATATATCAAAAAAGGATGTACTATTGTGTATCACTTAAAAACATAAATTATTCTGTGGGTAACAAGTGAAGATGGGTTGTATATGGCTTCTTGTATTTTTCTCCTTGGCTTTTTCCAGTGGTGGCACTGGTTCTCTCCCTCTCTCTCCTCTTTTCTTCTGTCGTTTTTTTTTTTTTTTTTTTTTTTTTCTTCCCCAAAATACATAACCCATCCCTACCGCACAGTGCACAGGTCTCTCCCTGTGATGTGAGCCATGGCTGGCTCTGAACCCCACCATGTGCTTCTCCTGCACTCTGTTCCTGCCATGGGCCATTCGTCTGCTTCTCTCTGCTTTCCCTAGCAATGGATTTTTCAACAAAATGTTTCAAAGTCTCGTCTCTTTGAGACTGCTACATTGAAACTTACTGGCTAGTTTCAATCAAGAGTTACTGTGAGCACATGGGATGTACAGGACATCATGAGCACACCACAGTTGTCCACGTTACTTTTTCTTAGACAGTGTAATGGATGCTGTGGATACTTAGAATCACAGAATCATTTAGGTTGGAAAAGGCCTTTGAGATCGAGTACAGCTGTAAATTTAAGCGTTACCAAATCCACCACTAAACCACGTCCCTAAGCTCCACATCCACCTGTCTTAAATACCTCCAGGGATGGTGACTTCACCACTTCCCTGGGCAGCCTGTTCCAATGCTTGACAATCCTTTTGGTGAAGAAATTTTTCCTAATACCCAATCTAAACGTCGCCTGGTGCAACTTGAGGCCATTCCTTCTTGTCTTGTTACTTGGGAGAAGAGACTCTTGCTACAGCCTCCTTTCGGGTAGTTGTAGAGAGCAATAAGGTCTTCCACCCCAAAAAACATATTTTAGGTATTGGATTCTCACCAGCTGCTTTCTTGAAGATTTAATATATTTTAATCTTTCAATTTTGAATATTTTAACTTTCTGTTTGTCTTCTTACCATCAACCTTCACTGCATGAGCATAGTTCCTGCAAACTACTGGCTCCTTCTTTATGAGCCAGCACCTTGTAGATATGTGAGTAGCAGCACTGTGTCAACACAGAAACACAGCTCTAGCTGTCACACTTTTAAGGAATCTAATAAATACCTCTTGTCCACTATTTATTGTAAATTACATCTTTTATCAACAATGGTATTAACGTTTTATTGTGCTGGCTCCCTAGCCACATGGGGTGCTCATTGCATCTCTCGGTTTTCCCCTGAAAGCTTCCACGCTGAAAGTTGCTTTGTGCTCCTGCCTCCTTGTGCCCTGGCTTGCTAGAGGCTGTATGTCTTCACACTTCCATCTTTTCTCTGTAGTAGATCATGAAGTCTCTTTGTGCACTTTCATGTTTTCATTATCCTTCTTAAGATATTTGGAGACCTGGAAGAATTAAAATGAGGTATTGTTTCTTTGGAAAGTACTAACAGTGTCTTGTTTGTTCTGGAGACAATACTGTTGGTTGTTGAAAGTGGTACCTCTGCCAGCTCTGGATGCCTGAGAAAATTTCTTCTTTTACCATGCTTCCCCTTGAGGCTTTTCTAGTTCTTGTTATTTTTTTTTTTTTTTTGATAAAAATGTGGAGAAATTGGAGGAAATATTCTCTAGCTCTTACCCTGTGTCCCAGCAGAGATGCCACCACGTTAAGTTTAAGGCTTTGCAACCACATCCAAAAGTTTGAGAGCTGAGTGTTGAGGAGAAACAAGGAAACTTCTGAAATGGTATGTGTGCAGCATTTCAGTTTAAAACCTTGCCAATGATCTCTTAATAGGAAAGAAAGGGGAAAAAAAGGGAAAAAGTAGTTGAATTTCATTGTAGAGTACTACGCAAATCTTAACTTTACCATTTTTATTATCCCATGTACAATAATATACTCTTCTAGTAAAGACAGCTATCTGAAATCTGGAAGTTCAACAACTTGTTAAGATCCACAGGAAGTAATATTTTCATTTGGGACGATAATAGGAGGTCCTGACTTTGTATTCTGCCCCAACAAGTAAAGCTCTCTGTCTACGAATCACTGTGTTTCAACGTATGGCTGTTGTGGAACTGTAGGGTAATGGTCTTCGTACTGGTTCTAGAAATGCTCCTTACTCCCCCCTTGTATGATATAAAGTATATTACTGTAAAGTAAATTGAAACATTAGTAGGCAAATAAATATGATTCAATATTTTAAAAATATATTTCTAAACTATAAATAACAGCACAGATGCATGGGGTTTGAAGCTGATGTCAAAGTGAAGCTGATAGATCGGGGCCCCCACATGACTAGAAATACCTAGTGCTTCTCATACCTGTGTTATATAGAGAGCAAGAAAAAAAAAAGTTAACATCTTTCTCATTAAAACACAGACTGATGAAAGTGAAAGTTACATAATTTCCATACACTATGCCTCACTTCCTATATCTTTCTTTGGCCTCTAAAGTGCTCCCAACAATGATCTTACTTGCCCTGTCTTGAAGAGAACGTTGATAGTAACAGGGTGGCCTGAGCGTACTAAGACACTGGCTTAATTCAGAGACGGACAGAAATGCTACCCTAATGAATTACCTTCACTAGCATCATCAGTACTCTGATTTTCTTCAGAAATCCACTGTTGTAAGTGGAGGGGAAAGGAATGTAGGCAAACGTCTGTCTTTGACTTAAGGAAATGTAATGCTTTTTAATGTGAAGGAGGAAATAATCTTAGAACATTCCTCTCCCCCAGCCTACGGACAGTGTGTAGACCATAATCTAGTACAGTATTCAGAAAATCAATCTAGATCCCCGAAATACAGACACAGTTATTAAGATTTAAATTAAATTTTAAATTTTAATTGTACTAAAATTGTTATAGTGCAAGGGTTTTTTGATCTCTCTTTGGGGTGTGGGGTTTGATTTTGCTTTTTACTTCTGGTGTGGCATTTTTCATCATTCTAAATACAGTTTTGTTCACATTTCTTACTTTAGTAGTGATGTTTGCGTAGTTTTGCATTGTGATCATATTTTGTCAATTCTCTTTTGTGATGGGCTGAATAGAATAAAATGTGTCACACTGATTGTCAAA
>WHYT01017166.1:484577-504104 GCA_009806455.1 Tetrax tetrax | reverse complement strand
TTAAAAGAAGGTATATGTGTAGGTGTATCCTTTTTTACCTGAACGTGTGTGTATAAATGCTTATCTCCAAATCCTCTTTTGTCAATGCTGTTCTTCAAAGGCACATGTAGTTTAAGTTAAGCTAGTTGTTTGTCTGTGTATTAAATTGCTACTTGAAAACCAGTAACAAGGTGAGTTGTTGGGGGTTTTATTTTTTTTTTTTTTAATCTGCAGATTTATTACGTGTCACTAGTGAAGAAAGACAAGCTTGTATATAAATTAGATCCCTGAGATATACATGGGTCTTTTTCCAGTTTAAAGGCCTAAAGTGGTAAGGCAGTAAAAAATATGTGATATATAATCTGAAATAGCAGAGTTTGAGTAAGGTAACGGAAGAATAATGATTTTTTTTTAACATATGAAAAGCTTTCTAGAGTTTCCTTTTTTTTTTTTCTTTCTTTAAACAGACTACTTCCTTCAGCAGCTAACTTCTTGGAGATTCTTCCTGCTTTTAGAGGCTTGTCGTGGATTAACTGCTTCGCAGTGAGAGGAAGCCAAGTCAGAGTAACAAATCCTCATGTTAAACTTGTTACAGAATTTAACTGAACAACAGAAACAGAATTATCCCTTTATAGGCTAAAATTGAGGGTTTAGACCATTATTTACACCACAGAAGCGTTAAATGTTGAGTACTGCTTGGCGAGGCTGATAACTTAAACACAAGGATTTTGTATAGCAAGGTGTCTGTTTGAAGGTATCATGTGCAGCTTCTCTGTTTTTTTTTTTTTTTTACTATTGACAGTACCGGTCCTCTGTGAGATGGGTATGGTGAATCTGCTGCAGGATGCAAAGCTGAAGTTAGCTGTCTACATATTTTTAAACACAATTAAAAATAGAAAGTGTATGTTTAAATTAAACATGAGGGTTTGCTTATTATAATCTGTACTTGCTTTATTATAGTGGGGAAAAAAATAGATAGAAGCTGTCGCTTTTCTTGTGAAGCCAGGAGGAATGCTGTAGTTTATGGTAAGAGTAGGTGTGGGTTTAGGAAGAAGTGAGCAGAGCAGTTGCAGAGGCCTGGGTGGTGGTGAACCTGGCTCTCCTGTACCTAGTCTGTCCATATACCATGAACGAGAGCTGGAAATGGCTCTGCGCTTGCTCAGCCTTCCCTTTTCAGAGGTCTGCAGAGCTTTGCCTAAAGCTGGATCCATGTTTGTATCTCACAAAGTAAAACTGAGTCTAGGTTAGATCTTCCTCCTGATCCTAAAACGGACCTGCTGTGTCTCCTGAGTTGGAGTAGCTGAGGTGGGTAAGGTGGGTAAGAAGTGAAGGTGTAGGACATAGTGAAACGGGAGATGAAGAGATGGAAATACTCAGTGACTAATGCGCGGTAACACAGACATTGTTTCATTCCTGTAAAAGGTAGAGCTTGTGGGTTTCTGGAAGGTGAGGAGGTGGCAGTACCAGCATTTGTTTGTGCTCTATTCATAGGTGATATTTCACATGTTTCAAGGCCTATGTGGACGCACCGGTTATAAACTGTAATCAATTAAAACCTAAATGTCAAATTGATAGTAATTTGCACTAATGAGTTCTGCAAAAAGGATGAAGCATAATCACAGGTGATGAATTAGCCTTCACTCATGTTGACAACTACAACTTTGTTGTGATTGTTTATTATACTTCATAATATATTGTCGTATTTTTTTAATGTAATCAAGTAGCACTGGTAGACTCACTCTGCCGTTCTTAAAAGACCCTGCGAGAAAGAGCAGCAGCTTTCATATTCTGTGCTCAGCACACATGCGTGCATTTCTGTTAGCGTCCCTAAGCATGCTTGCAAAATAAAAATAACCAATACCTAATTTTTTTTGCTTTGAGGGAGAGGGAATCAAACTTTTAATAATGTTGAAAAAATAATTTATGCTACATGCTTACCGGTCACAGTAAATTTAGAGAGCACACTTTAGTGCCCCAGTGCCATGTGTTACATTTCACTGGTGAGCCAATGCTCTTAGCCTTTTTGCTTGCAGGGACACAAGAAGTCATTTTGGTGAGTTACAAATAGGAAAAATGAGTACAAAGCAGGTTAAATCTTAAGTTTCAGCGTTCAGCTGGCTGTCCTGTCTGTTGTGGACAGCAGTGACTGTTTCGTTTCTGTCTGTGGAAACCCCTTACTGTTCCCTAGGCTGCCTAGGTTCTCTTCTTCCTGTGGTATGCTAAAATGGAGCCAGCAGCTCCTGCCCTCCGAAGAGCATCCAGGACCCAACTGTACTCGCTATCGTCACTCCCCAGCCTCTGCAAACTGGGAAGGTTTTGTACCCTTTGCTCAGCAGGGAAGAGCTCTTGCTGCAGTAACCCAGTATGCTCTTTCTCGAAACAAGGCCGTTCTCTGCAGGCTGTACAGAGCCACTGTGCTGTGTAGCTGGGAGCACGCAGGACATAGGACCATGGCTGCCTATCAGCCGCCCAGAGTCAGCACTGACATCCGTACTGTGTGCCTGTAACTCTATAATTCACACTCATGAGGCTATTTACTTCTCTGTATAGGTTCAAGGGGCAAGTTTCCGGGGTTGGAAGGAAGTGACGTCTATGTTCAATAAAGATGATGAACAGCAACTGCTAGCAGGATGCAAATCTCCAAAATCCAAAGGGTGAGTAAAACCAGTTGGTCTATCTGCTATTAAAATTGCAACAGAAAATAGCAAATTAGTGCAAATTAGTGAAGGTAAACATTGAAAAGCAGTAGTGTTCAACTGGTGGAAGTTAAATGACAGAGAAAGGTTTATGTGCATTTCACAATTATGTATATGTTAAGATAACAATGAATAAGGCATGTTGTGTTAAGGAAAGGAATGATATTGTTGATTCCCTTTTCTTCCTGACAGACCTAAAAAGATTATTTAGCTGCATAATAATTTTTTTTATTGTAGAAAAGGAGTAAAGGTTTCTGAGCAAAAACAGTTATTTCCATCCTCCCCCTTTTCTCTTAAGGATTAATTATGGTTGAGTTTACAAATTCCATTTTTTTCCTTATTTTTTTTTTTTTTACATGCTTTTCTTTCTCTTTTGAAGTCTTGTCTACACCTAAAAAGGTTAAGTGGGGTAGCTATAGCAGGATAGCAGGATCTGCAAATCTTCCCTGCTGAGGTGTTTACTTGGAACAGTTCTGCTGCTGGTATGGTTACAGCTGTTCTCTGAAACAGACAGACTGTTTTGCTGTTACAAGTATTTGTAGCTTTTACCTACATGTGCTACCTAACTACCTTGGTTACAAACAGGAGAACATGTGCCCCCTATCAGTATAGCTGTTCCAGCCCTATACTAGCTTTGGTAAGACTTGCTGTAGTATGTTTTGTTTCTGGTTTACTTCAAAACATTTATATTTCAATATGCACGTGTATATGAGTGCATGTGGAGGGAGGATATGTGTGTGTACATCTATAAACAATTTGGAATGTGAATACATATATTTCCATTTCCATTTGAGCCTGTTCAATTAAACTTCCCAAAAGTTCCCAGCTACTGTCCCTGTAGTGTTATTAAGATGCTTGGTTGCTTCAAGGTTGCAATTCATGCTGAATATAAAAATCAAGTAATCCAGGGAAGAGAGCAGAAGTATGAAAACTGAATTACTACAAATGTGGAAAGCTATTTTAGCATTGCTATGAAAACTGCCTGTATTGTAAGTTTGGAGGTATTTTCCTATACCTGTATACCACCACTTGTACTTTACTTGTAAAGAAAAATGCAACTTTTCCAGTGTGCTACTCATGAAATATGAGAAAAGTGTTTGAAGTCTGTGACTAGCTTTAGCAAGACGAAAGTTCTGAAAAATCTAATCATAAATTGAAAATTCAGTAAAGGAAAAATTATTTTAGAGGTATGGGTTCAGTTGCTTCTATTTGAAGCTTTCATTAATGGAAATAAATTATTTTAATAAAAATACTAAAAAAATTTTAATGGTTGTTTTATTTGTGGTAAGGTATTTGTATGCTACTAGAAGATAATGTTTTCAATTTGCTATTTAGCTAATTGAACCCTGAAGGTTGTCTTTCACCACTGGTATTCAGCCTTTCTCTCTGGCCCGTTAGTTGATAACATACATAACCCTGCATATCAACTTATGCGTAAACGTTTGTCATTCTGTATTTTAAATACTCCACACTGCAAATACGAAGTAATTCCAATTCAAGGTTCTTAATGGCATAAGAAATGTAATAATATGAGTAGCCTTTCAAATGTCTTTGAGAGAGAAAATACAACAAAGGTGAGGATTGTTTTCTTGGTTTAGGGAGGGTAGTTTTGGGAGTTCTTCCCAGAAATACAAAAGAGCCGTTTTCAAAATATTGTGCAGATCTTTATGAAAAAAATGCTAGTATCTTTAAAGTTCTGATACTGTGTACATCACAGGGTACAAGGTTTAACTGGCAAGGTGATAACAGGGATATGAAACTGAGGAACACAGTGATTGTTAAAGCTGGTGATAGATAGAATATTTTCATATTCTTTCTACTACCCTACCGCTGGGTTTGTTTTTTGGATTTTTTTTTTTCTGTTAAAGGCCTAAATTGCTCTAATGCATGCTGAAATAATTCATACATATCAAAAGGCAGTTCTGTGTGATTCACCGGGGCGGGGGGACTGTAAGCTCTTTTATAAGAGGAAATGGCTGTGCTCAGTCCACTTCTGATTTATCACGCAAGGTTCTGCTCTGTTTAGGCTTACGTGCATACAAGGGTGTTTTTCCTGAAGTTGACAGTAATGGATGTGCTGGCATAGGCTGATGACTGGCTAGCATTCCTTACTATAAAACATACTAAATTAATTGAATGTTATTAATAACTATTATGTGCGTTGTTAAATGAAGAAATTAATTACCTCATTGTTATTTTCTAGAACAAACCTAAAGCTAAAGGAAGAGTTGAAGTCTGAAAAGAAGCCAGGTTTTTGGGACAGTTTGGTGATAAAACAGAATGTTCAATCTAGGAAACCAGATGAGATTGAAGGATGGGAACCACCACAGATTACTGCTGCTGACTCTGCCAATGATGCAGCAACTTCTTTAAGTGACTATACAGCCTGGTCAGGCTGGGAAGATGAAACCAAAGGCTCCACAAAATACACAAACCTGGCCAGCACAGGAAACAGTTCCAGGTGGAGTATCAAATCAGCTGGAAAGCTGGTTAGTATTAGACGTCAAAGCAAAGGTAACCTTACTGACAACTGGGAAGAACTGGAATGATACTGGTAATGTGAAATACTTTATAAATAAGAAGAGAAAGGTTCCATGATTTACTCGTGTGTTTAAACCAAAAGCAAATCTGCTCAATATTGCACCTTTATACAGTACTTTGTTTTATTCCGATTGTTACAAATTTTTGCTCACCTGATAGTAAATTTTCTTATTACATTGTTAAATAGCTATGTTTTCCACACTGAAAAAAGTAGAGAATCTATTTTGTGCCTATATTTCACATTCAGACTCTGCAGTATGTTGGATTGTTGGTTTTACCAAAAAAAAATGTAATTCCTTAGTGAATGTATACACTGGTTGTAAATTTGACTGCCTTATGTAGGAACTTCCGCTAGCTTGAGGTCCTGGGGGTTTTTTTTGGTATTTGAGGGCCACTCAAAGTTTTAGTTTTGATGCTGTCCCTTTTTAACTAAGAATACTGATCTGCCACTTGCAGGGAGAATGCTTATACTTAGTAGACTGTTTTCCAAATCTTCAGCCTCAGCATATGCTTCAGCTTGTGCACACAAGATGCTCAACTGTCACAGCGTGCTATACTGTGTGCGAAATGGGAAAATTCTGTCCTAATGTAATTCCTTCCATCGCAGGAACTTCACCAATAGTCAGGTCAAATGGGTCTTCCAGAGTTGTGTGGGGTGGGGTTTTTTTTGTTTGTGTTTGTTTTTGTTTTTGTTTTGTTTTGTTTTTTTATATTGAACATTGACAAAGCTAAGCTGCTCAGTTTTTAAGATGCATATTACGCTAAAAATGATTGAAAATTTGGAAAGCAGCAGTAAGTAGAGTATGAGAAGATCTCAATATTCAGTATCCATAGACCTGAATCTAGGGATAAGTGGCTCCTTATGGAAGGGCATATGTTTTCATTTTTACAATAGCTGATCCTTGTTCCACAGGCAAATGTTTTGTTTTATACTGTGGTGTTCCTCCCCCCCTGCCCTGTAAGCAGAGATTGAATTCTACTCTGGCATTTTCAGGATAACCGAGTAACTGAGCCATTGCGAGTACGTGCATGCACGCAACTTTTGAAGCATTTTTGTTATAAAGCTTCATCTTATTAGCTACTGATATTTTAATTTTTTGGTAGAAGAAGGTGAAGTGTTAAACTTGAGATTTGAAATGTATATAAGAATACTAAAAGTGCCTCTTTCTAGCATGTTGTCTCTCATTAGCAGTGCGGCCGATGTCAGATCCAAAGCTGGTTTCTATTTTGTTTATATGACCTATATAAATACTACTTTAACATTCATGGAAAAAAATAAAACCAGAAGTTTCATTAAAAAGCAAACAGTAGGCTTTTTCTCTCCTGATTGTTAAACTGGTATAACAGAACTGAAAACTGGGTGACTGCCCAGCAATGTGGCCAGTACAGTTGCAAGATCAAGTTAGCATTTCAGAGAAAATAGTGTTTTTACAAGAAAGCATATACCTTTGGGTAATGGATACCTTGTAAACATATTTTTGCAAGAAGCTTGTGCTGATGAAAAGGGATGCATGCAATTTTCTTCTAAGCTTGTACCCTGTTCCTGTTCCTGCCACATTACTCCTTTCTTAGCTCTCTCTTTCTCCTCTCTCTTCCAATTCATGTAGAGTTTTCTGGTTTACAGTTCCTGCGTAGCTATTTTTCGGAGATTGCTGTTGAGATGTGCCTGGAGGGAAACTGTAGCAACGTTGTTTTGGTGGTTTGTTTGTTTTTTTTTTTTCCCCCCTGTTTTTATAGGATGTTAAAAGATGTTCTTAAGTTTCTATAAAGAACATCTACAAAGTGTTTTGTGCTACAAAACAGACTCTTGTAGGTGGCAAGTGTTATTTGTAAAATTGGCATTATATATATTAAAAAGATATACTAATAGAGGAGAAAGGGTTAGCATTTGTATTGCATCATTTAGTCTGTGAGTAAATTCTGTATTTGCCTTTGGCAAGTACGTACGCTGAGGTTAAATTACAGGAAAGAATTAGTGTTCTTGGGTAAAGTATGCTGCATTTTATAGTTTATGGAATACCCTCTAAGGCATGAGCTAGTATTCAGTTTGGTTGTTGGTACTGACCTAAAAGAACGGAAAAAAGATCTGCTAGCAGCCCTCAATATTTTGTTCTCAAAGATGGGCTGAGAACTTTTAATTTCACTCCTGAAGAACCTGTTTATACTGTGACCAGTAAAGGTTTTGCCTTGCACATTATACTGTCAAGTGCCTGTTTCTCACCTTGGTAATGTATGTGTTTGATGCACAGCTTAACTGCAACATTTTTCAATTTGTTTTTAAATGTATGACAAAGAATATGCTCACAAAGCTGAAGCCTGTTGTAAAACAAAACTGCATCCAAGTGGGAAATTGAGATATGTAAACGTAAGGTTTAACTAGTGATGAAAGTTTTGGTGTGCTTTTTAAGTGATATTTCCTCAGAAATAACTGTTCTAAGGATGAACATTATTAAATTTAATATAATTTATTGTTATGCTTTAATAATGTATTTGTCTTTTGAGAACTCACTGATGTGAGCTTTTCTTCTCTTATGTTTATAAAGTCTGAATTTTCAGAATGGGGTCCTCTTTTCTTTTACTTTCTTTAGATGCTTAACTACATTATACTTTTATGGGCTTAAGCTATACACGGCTCCATATGTGGTATAAGTGTAGACTATGTCCCTTAATATTTGTTTTGAAATTGCGTTTCAGTCTATGTGAAATGGTTTAGAAGGTGGTAGCATTAAGATTGTATGATAAGATTGCACAAAATAAAATATAGTTTATATTGCTTTCTCGTAGCCAATCTGCATGGTTGTTGGCGTGGTTTTAATGGGAATTAAAAGCTTCGTGTGGCTGTAACTAGTCACTTAACTCTAAGCAAAGTTCTTTCTGAGTATTTTTATTTATTAGCATCATTTGCAAAAAGAAAAATAGTATTTTCCATATGAATAAAAATTTAGTTTGAACTGAAATGCCTTATTCTTTGACATTTTTTGTCCCGTTCTATTTGTCATGACAGTTTCCATCTGCGTGGACGTTGCTTGTATCATTGCAGAATGCGGCCAAGGAGGTCATAGCTGTGTTTGTCCGGCTCGGTGAATCATGCCGCCTCAGAAGCTGCAGCCGCCTAGATTTAAAGCATCACCCATTGCTTTCACAGTGGGAAGAATTCATTGGTTTTGACAAACTGCAAATATTTTGTTTTATTGGTATTTATTGGTTTTAAATTTTTTTTTTTTAATTAATTGGCTGTTGTGAAAGCTTGGGCAGAGCAGCATTCTTTCCCTGAAGATTTCACCAGCAACATGTAAACTGGAGAACCTGGAATGCTTTTGCATACGCTGGCCCCGTAGTGAGGTGAGACCTGCATGTCCTGGGCTCTGACAAAAGTGAGATGCAGCCGCAGTTCCCCGTAGATCAGATCTAGGAAGAAGAATGTTGTCAGCTTCTTGTTCTTCCACTCTAGTCTGCTGGCTTCGTGGTTGTCTAAATAGACTTAGCAGGGAACATTTAGGAAAAATGTTTCTTATCAGAGCGTGTGAACTAGCTGAAACAGAAAATTAGAATCATACAAGTTACATTCTTAGGGAAAAAAAACCTTTATTGAGATGCCTCTGACTATACCCAGGTGCATCGCGCACACATCTGGGCAGGTCAGAGGGGAGCGGAGGGACCTGCGTTTCCAGACCCTGGGTAGACAAGGACCCTGCCAAATTTTGAGCATAGCTCTTCCCACAGCCCAGGTGAATTCAGTCTGGCATCTGTCTCAATTTCCAAAACTTTTAAAAATGCTCATTGATGTCTATGAATGTCAAATGACAAAACTGTAGGTCTTATCTCTGAACAGTCTGAAAGAAAATATGACTGTGCCTGTTATTTAGCTGTTTCTTGCATATCTAAACTGTTCTTACAGACGGTTGGGGTTTTTTGGTTTTTTTTTTGTTTTTGGGTTTTTGTTGTTGTTGTTGTTTTGGTTTGGTTTTTTTTCCCCCTCCCTGAGTGCCTGCTAGTTGGTTTTTGATGTGCAAGTACCTGGGAAATGTAACCAGCACTATGAAGAAGAAAAATAATTTTGTGAAAGGCTTAGTCACTGGTTATAGTTTGCAAAGGTGTGTATCATTAGATGTTTGTCTGTCGCTCAAAAATTTCTTGTAGCATGAGTGCTTTGTGCCATGCAAGACAAGGAATCAGACAGATATGCAAAGCATCCAGTTTAGAAAATGAAAAAGGAGTGAGTTGCATCTACTCTAAGTGCAACCAGCAGAAAAAAATGCTGCTTCTATAGTTAAAAAGTAATAAAGAATATGAAAATGATCAGAAAATAGGGATATAAATAATAGAAAATTAAATGAAATCTATAATAGTAAAGTGTAAGGAGAGGATGGTTTTTTTTCATATGATATTTACCAACTCTTATAACTGATACTGAATAAAAATACTTGCTTTGGTTTGGGGAAGAAAATTTTCCTATTCTATGTCCTGTATTTATGAAAAGATGCAAAAAACCCCTGTGTTCTTTTCAAGTCTGTAATAATCTCGTA
Source organism: Tetrax tetrax (assembly GCA_009806455.1). Taxonomy (NCBI): domain Eukaryota; kingdom Metazoa; phylum Chordata; class Aves; order Otidiformes; family Otididae; genus Tetrax; species Tetrax tetrax. The sequence goes on along the minus strand of WHYT01017166.1, from coordinate 494,362 downwards.
AAAGCTTAGCTGGCACTTAAATTTTTGTGCTCTTGAGACCCAAATACCATTAGGGTAAGCTTAATAACACGTTTTGCACTGTGAGTTTGCTCCTGGAATTGCATTACTCTCCGCAGAGAAAACGCACAGCTGTATTTTGTAAGACTAGTTTGTCCACTACTGAAAATAATAATGTGGTACTTTGCTTTCTAGTCGTTCTCATCCTTTGTACTGAGAAGACTAATTGAACAGTTGAGTTTAAATAATTTTTCAGAGAATTGGCTAGTTTAAGTATTTGAGGTTGTATTCTAAAACAACTCAGATTTCATACAGAACCATTCCTTAAGTTAGCAATGTCTTCTGCCCTTTCTAATCTTGTACCTCTTTCCTTGAAAACCCCCAATGCTGTTGTCTTGAACATCTCGTTTGTCCAGGAGCTTTGCAATTCTCCACAAGATTACCCTGCTGAATGCTTCTGGTATTGGAGGGACAGAGAAAATACTGTAGTGCCTGTGTTTGTGCTGGGGAAAGCAAGGGAGATTTATGTATCCGTAGTCCACCTGCCGTACTTGGTATAATTTTTTTTTTTTTTCTGCTAAAGCTTTCTTACATGCAGGATAATAGTAATTAGTTTTTGCTTGGTTTTATTTTTGTACCTGTCCCCTTTTGGCTCTTTTTTTTTTGGTCACATATGCAAAGATCTCTCTGATTACACAAAGACCTAATCTTCGCTGTTTCTCCGATGACGGACACCCACTTTTAGGCAGACTTGCCTTCCGTTTAGTGCCTGTAAACAGTTTATCTTTTGAACATTTGGACAGAAACTTGGCAACCACCATTGGACAGGACAAACAAAGGAAAACAAGTCAAGCATCACTTCCCATTAGGAAGTAAACTATTGTTTGATAGGATGGAGCACGACATTCCCAGAAGTCATACTACAGATAGAGTAATGCTGCACATAGGGTTATTTTGAAAATTAGAGACTTAATGAAATACAAACTTACTCTTTTTTTTCTGTTTGTATTATAAACTCGCACGTGTCCTGAGGTGTGTTAACCTGTCTGTGTTGCGTGGCTGTCGTGCTGCTGCCTGCAAGAGAGCACATACGTGCTGAACCAAACCCTTGTGACCAAGGTGGAGGATCTGAGCTTCTGATCTGTGCAGCGAGAACTGGCTGCACTGGTGGCAGGAGGACGGTTCTCCAGGCAAGCAAAGGAGCAGATGTTCTGGCATAGAGGAATGAAGCACAGTATATAAAGAGAAGTAAGAAGTCCAGAACAGCTGAGACTGTCCCTAGGGGAGGTAGTATTGAGATTAATTATCAGACCAGGGGTTTAGTGTTAGAGAATCAAAACTAATGCATGGCTAGGCCTTTTTCCCAGCGTGTTTTCTCTGTTACCACGTTCAAGTGTGGGATTTTTGGCTGTGATGAGCAATTGGAAAGAATATTCCTTGTGCACATGTATAAAATGAGGGTTTGGATGCCTTTAAGACTGATATTGCTGTAACTCGTTTTGTAACTCAATTGCAAGCACTGCTCTGGATCTATTCCATAATGCTATGCCTATAAATTAGACTTAATTGATGAAAAATCATAGAATGACAAAATAGTTTGGATTGGAAGGGACCTTTAAAGGTCATCTAGTCCAACCCCCCTGCAAGGAGCAATCTCCAATTAGATCAGGTTGCTCAGAGCCCCGTCCAGCCTGGCCTTGAATGTTTCCAGGGACGGGGCATCGACCACCTCTCTGGGCAACCTGTGCCAGTGTTCCACCAACCTCAGTGTAAAAAATGTCTTCCTTATGTCCAGGCTGAATCTACCTCCCTATCCTGGCTATTTTAAAAGCATTACCCCTTGTCCTATCACAACAGACCCTGCTAGAGTTTCTGACCATCTTTCCTGTAGGCCCCCTTGAGGTACTGGAAGGCTGCTATCAGGTCCCCCCGGAGCCTCCTCTTCTCCAGGCTGAACAGCTCCAACTCTCTCAGCCTGTCCTCATAGGAGAGGTGCTTCAGCCCTCTTATGATCTTCACGGTCCTCCTCTGGACTCGGTCCAACAGGCCCATGTCTTTCTTACGTCAGGAGCTCGAGAACTGGACACAGTACTCCAGGTGGGGTCTCACCAGGGCAGAGTAGAGGGGGAGAATCACCTCCCTCGACCTGCTGGCCACGCTCCTCTTGATGCAGCCCAGGATGTGGTTGGCCTTCTGGGCTGCAGGTGCGCATTGTCAGCTCATGTTGAGCTTCATGTCCACGAGTACTTCCAAGTCCTTCTCCTCTGGGCTGCTCTCAATCCATTCTGTGCCCAGCCTGTATTTGTGCCTGGGTTTGCCACAACCCAGGTGTGGGACCTTGCACTTGGCCTGGTTGAACTTCATGAGGTTTGTACGGGCCCACCTCTCCAGCCTGTCAAGGTCCCGCTGGTTGGCATTCCTCCCTTCCAGCATGTTGAGTGTACCACACAGCTTGGTGTCATCGGCAAACTTGCTGAGTTGGGCACTCCATCCCACTGTCCTTGTCGCTGACAAAGGTTTCCTTCTGGACGGGGCCCACATTCTCCCTGGACTTCCTTTTATACCCAGCATACCTATAGAAGCTTTTCTTGTTGCCGTTGACATCCCTGGCCAGATTTAATTCTGTCAGGGCTCTAGCCTTCCTTACCTGATCCCTGGCTGCTCCAACAATCTCTCTGTATTCCTCCCAGGCTATCTGTTCGTGCTTTCACGCTCTGTAGGCTTTCTTTTTGTGTTTGAGCTGGTCCAGGAGCTCCTTGTTCATCCATGCAGGCCAGCCAGCGTTTTTGCCTGACTTCCTCTTCATTGGGATGCATCGCATCGCTCCTGAGCTTGGGGTATGTGATCCTTGAAAATTAACCAGCTTTCTTGGGCCCCTTTGCCCTCCAGGGCTGTAGATCATGGCACTTTACCCAGCAGATCCCTGAAGAGGCCAAAGTCTGCTCTCCTGAAGTGCAGGGTAGAGAGCTTGCTGCACATGCTCCTCGCTGCCCTAAGGATCTTGAACTCCACCATTTCATGGTCACTGCAGCCAAGGCTGCCTTTGAGCTCTTCATTCCCCACCAGCCCCTCCCTCTTGGTGATAACAAGGTCCAGCATAGCACCTCTCCTTGTCTCCAGGAACAGCCTGGATTGCTTGTGTCCTGCTGGGTTGTCTTTCCAACAGGGGGGTGGTTATAGTCCCCCATGAGGACCAGGGCTTGTGGATGTGAGGCTGCTCCTCTCTGTCCATAGAGGGCCTCATCTGCCCTGTCCTCCTGGCCAGGTGACCTGTAGCAAACCCCCACCATAATGTCACTTGTCCCTGCCCTCTCTTAGTTCTGTCACAGCCTTTTATGCTATTGGTGAGGCTTGTTCTCAGCATTAAGCTTTTGACTTCTGCTTTTTGGTGTCTCAAATGATTGTTTGGTTTACAGCTTTAAAAGTCTACAGTAGGAAAAAGTCTAAAAATCACTGCTGTGTCTGAGAGAATTACAGGGACCGAACCACGGGGGAGAGATGCTCACAGCATGCAGAACTTTGTTCCGTAATCTAAACATTGTGTGGGAATGACAACTGGCTTTCCAAATTGAATTATTCTGCCACTATTATTTTGTTACAAATACTATAGAAAAACAGAGCATTCAAGTGCAAAGAGCGTGTACAAATTAAATAAGAAAATTTAGAATTAAGTGGTGCCTTGAAAATTGTTAGAAAGGCTTTCAGCTGAAGGCACAATGACTGACTGCCCATAAAGTGCAACAAATATAAAGCTGAGTAAGTTTTATTCATATTTGTAGAAGAATGTACACATAAATCTGTGGGGAAATAAGCATTACCAGCATGTCTGAAAGGCAGGGGGCTAGGTCTGGGTGTTGCACAGAGAACAGCCCTTGGCAACTGAAAGAAAAGAAACCCAGTTTTAGTGGCACTCCCACCTCTGTCCTGTCCTTCGGTATGGCCGTTATAAGCTTTAAAGGTAAAGGGGAGTTAAGAATTACATTCCAGTGTCTTTTAAGGTGTCGGACCTGAGCCTTGCAGCTGAAAGCACAGAGAGATGGCAACCGAAGAGCATAATTAGCTAATGCTTCAGTCTTCTGAACTGTAATTTAACAACTGTTTCCAAAGACTTGGTATTGTTTGCTTTATTCGATGCTGGTGTCTTCGTATTGGCAACAGTAACTGGATATTAAGGGGCTAGCCTTACTCCGATGCCCAGCACATGGAAAGAAAAAAATTCTCGTCATCAGGTCCACTTATTGGGAAAACAGGAGGGGTGACTGTAGTGCCCTCCGCTAGCAGAGTGTTCTAGGGTATGCTTGGTCATACAATGCCACACAGCTGGGCAGCTGCTGCCCATGTTTGGCTGTTGTGCTCTGACCCTTTCTTTTTCTTAGGTAATTTCCTGAACATCTAGCCTTGTGATTAAATATTGACTGAGGGCTAGAGAAAATATTATATGGGAGTAGTTCAGCTGAAAAGACTTGAGGAAGAATGGTTGTATGAAAATTATCCCTAGAAATAATAATTTCTCATTTCGGTTGCATCAGCAACTTGAACTGACTGGTTGACTGCAACTGCCTCCATGCCTGCCACAGCACAGGGGAGAGGAGGGAGAATGTGACACGGGACACAACACAATCTCAAATGTAGCTTTTGGGCCAGGGCGTTCCCAAAACTCATGTTCTAACTGTGAAGACTTGGGGTGAAATGGGACCTCTTGTAGACTTTGAAAGAGGTGAGCTCTCCTCAGCTTTTCAAAGTAAGAATGCAGGGGACAAGCTCCCAGAAGAAGAGTCTTGCTTGACTTCAGTGGAGGTGAGTTTTGATCTCTGTCTGGCCAAAAGTCAAGCAGCTGAGGCCCTTTTCAGTATGCTGCCTGAGTTAGCATCCCGTTTCTCTCCAGGCATTGCAGAGTGACTTCTTAGGCACTGAGCTTTCCCCATGTCTTCTGTAAGAAGCTGTGAAGTACTTGGTTTGTTAAATTTGGGTTATGGGACTTGTAAGTATGAGATGCTGAAGTATCTATGACTTATTTTGTGAAGTTTGAAGGGTTTTTTTTTTTAGTGAAATCCTGCTTTTTTCTTTTTGCAATTATCTGACCTCAAGTTATGAGGGTTAAGAAATATGTACACACTGTCTGACTCTTTCTCTATATACACATAGGACAGGACTTCAGAGTTGAGCACAGTAGCATAAATGTAGAATTTTAGTTTGCAGGTTTTGGACTTAATGATTGGGGAGTGGGGAGGTAGAAGGAAGATCCTATTTTTCAAAATTGTAATGTCAAGCTCCTTGTGGTCTGTGGCAGAGAACATCTTGATTGCCTTTGAATCAGTGTTGCTTTTCAAGACTAGGATTCAAAAAAATCAATCCTCAGCCCACCGTTAGAACATGGCTTCCTGTCATTGCCACTGCAAAATCTGTGTCTTCCCAGCCTGAGATCTGGTTAAAAAGCTGTGAAGCACAAGAAAGCTGTAGAGATCTGGTAAACATTTCAAGGCACAAGGTTCTGCGCTTGCCTTTCTTGGCATATGACAACTAGCACACAGGAGTCCAAAGAGGGGAGGTTTTTCTTTAACTCATTATGAGTTACAACAACTTCAGGTTACATAAGTTAAGTGCTGGTGCAAATGGCAAGGAGATTAATTCAGGTTGTAAAAATACATTCTTAGTAACTCATCTGCAGTAAAAACATCATTATCCTGAAGGTGAAATGCTCTCCTCTTTCCATCTGATGAAGCAATTGAAAAAAAAAAAAAAAAACCAAACAAAAAACCAACCCAAAGAAACCACAACACAAACTATCACTGTCTTAGTCTGTTGCTTACATGACACAATCAAAATCTACCCTTCATGGACTAGACAGGAGAATGGCTCAAGACCTGTCCTTCAGCCTTTCAAAGGCTTTTTGCTACTTAAGAAAGGACAAAACTGCAAGTGCTGAAAGGGAAGATTAAGCCTGACTCCTGTCACCTGACATTTGTATGAGAACTGAAAATTACTTGTTACAGCTACTGATTTTTCCAAGCCTCTTTAACACTTCTTACAAGCCCTTTTAAGTAATCCCTCCCCCTCCTCACTTTAGAGGTACGGGGTGGTCCTTCTCTCCATTCTTAATACCTTTCCCCAATTCTCACATTACTTGCATCTTCAGTAATTCCCTGGCAGCTTCCCAGGGAATGGTGTGTGGCTCAAGAGCTTGCACACTGCCTGGAGGAGGGCTGGGTCCTTGCACTCAGACCTTCAGTGAGCATGATGGGTGAAGAGCTCACCACAGTATCAAACCTTTCTTTTAAAGCTCTCAAAGAAAGCAAATAGCATCCAGACAGGTATTTATAGGAAGTTCCATGAAGGGTAGCGCTGCTGTAACCACAGTGGAGATGCCACCATCACCAACCCCTGGCGAGGTTACCTAGGCGCCACAGGGTCACACAGCCAGGAAAGTAGCACTCTGCCATCACTACACCAGTTAAAGACATGGGGTGCAACTCATTGCTAAAGAAGAGCTGCTGGTTTCTTGACAAATCCAGTGGCTACAGCAGTGCTTGGGCTAGGGCAGAAAGGCTTGCAGCAACGCTCTGAATGAACAGGAATAAGAGTGGATGTCACTGGCTCCACACCCAATCATTACCATAGCCATAGCAGAAACCTTAGTTGGAAAAAAAAAAAAACCAAAAAAAACCAAAAAAACCCCACACCAACAAAAAAACCCAACCAACCAACAAACAAACCACACAACAAATTCACAAAACCCCGTGTTTAAAATCCACTTATCAGCAAATTCAATGGATAAGGGTGGTGTATCACTGAAATTGAAGTTAAAGCAAATAAAACTACCTCCTGAGGAAATAAATACTCTCCTCTTCTTGTGCAGCCTACTAACGGCCTAGCTCTCCTATTAAAAAGAAAAATTGCTAATACAACCAATTACTGAAAAGTCAAGTCACTTGGGCTGCTTGTACGCTTCTCATTCCATTACCACTTACTACAAAGAACAGGTTATAGAAAGATCTTATAAAATTCAAATGCATTCACCTCTATGCACAAGAGACTTCTAGGAATAATGTATAGAAACATGATTTATTACACTGTACAAAATTAGATTCAGAACAAGCAAGTGCAGAATATAGTACATAATTTATTTTTTCTGTACATTAGATATTATTTGTTAAATTTCACTGACAGACCCAGAACTTCCCTCATTTCTTCCTTTACCTGCCTAAGCCAAGCAATTAATTTTGTTCTAGAAGACAGAAGAATATAGCTTCCTGGAAAATTTATCATCTGATTAACCTGGCAGAAGGTGCTTCAGCTCAGATCCACTTTTAGTGTTTCACAGAACTTGTAAAGACTTGGCAGGTTAGAACCTCAGTTGGTAGTATCATGTCCTGCCACTGTACCAGTCTAGAAACAAGCAACTCATTTAATTCTCATTAAATGTCAATAATGTCTTCTTCTTAGAAGATGAATTAATGCAGTTGCATTTGTTGAACATACTGAACAGTAGAAGTGAAGGCTGTAGCTACCATTATAAAAAAAAACAAAACACCAACACACCATACTCTCCAGTAGCCCCAGATTTGTCTCTTGAGTTATGCAGGTTATATGTTTAATAAAGTCTTTAAAGTCCTTAAGAAAAATAAATATTTGCATAATGTATGTACAAAGATTGGTTGGTTTCTCCACTCCAGTCACAGATTCAATGACAAATATAACCACAGTGATATTTTATTCACTAGCTTACAAGGATTAATGCCACTTTAGTAACTGATGCATTAAGAGTCCAAGGGAATATTGGCTTATTCTTTGTAATAGTGCAAATTATACAGAGGTGTTTTGAAAACTGGCTTAAACAAAGAAGGATTAACAACAACCACCCTCCTTTGGTCCCTGTAAGAGTAGTTTAATTCTTCCACGAAATTTTCAAAACTCTCCCATATAATTTTAACCAACTATTAAGGCGTCAAAAGAATGGATTTAAAGTTGAGATTAAAATGATCTTTCTTGGACTTAAAAAGAAGTCCACTGCAGATTTTCTGACAAAGAAATTTTCTTAATGTGCTTCCTTCTCCTCAGCTCTTACTTGCACAAGAACAATACGCCAAATAAACCTGTCTGATAGTCTCCCCCCTATCTTTTAATTTCAACTACAACAAAACATTACACTTAATATATTGCACAAAAAGCATAACATATCCTGCCTGACTCTTCACAAAAATGGCCACAAACACAGGAGAACAGCTACTGAACATCTCAAAATTTGAAGAGATCAATGAAATGCTGAGGAGATACTGGCATGAGACAGGTGTTTGGATCACTGGCTGTGCAGGGGTGTCCTGTATCCTGCAAAGGAGAAAAGAGTAAGTTATCTTTCCACACTCACAATTAAAAAAAAAAGCACACAAATTCACATATAGGCACATGCAACTACTTCCACTGTAAACAAACCGATAGGAATTTGCTCTTTTTAATTTTTTTTTTTCTTTAACTGTTTTAGACTAACTTGTTAAGAAAACAAGCTTTTCCAGTTTGACTGTGGTAGTGCAGGGTAGCTTCAGATTTTGGGGAGCAAATAAGACCAACCAAACAACAAAAACCCACACCACAAAACTGTCTCCTCCTACCAAAATCAGAACCTGGGTCAAAAGTCTTGAAAAAAGTTTCATATTCCTTATCTGTTATTTTCTGGCAATGTAATTAAACAAAACAAAAAACAAACCAAAAAAGGCAATTGCTTTGTTGAACTTATGTTATCTGCTTAATGAAAATCTGAAATCAACTAAAGCTCCTTGCTTTCAAAGTGAAGGGCAGCAGACACTTCTTCAAAAAAAAAAAAAATCCACACAAAAAACTACAACTTGTACAGCATGTTTGAAATCCCAGTCATAAGTCTTCCTACTTTGCTTGTTTTCCTTTTTCCTCCCTTTCATTCCTACATCTGCCTCACCTGAAAGCACTGCCTTAAAACACAAGTTAGCACCCAAGCAAGTTAGGAACATAGAAGATGGACAGGATAGGAAGGCTCTGTCATTACAAAGTCACTAAGCCTGCAGCGCTTTCTTTAATATTACAGAAACTTGAACCTAGCACAAGTGTCTGGTTATTTAAGATTCAAATTCCTCTTCAAATATATTCAGTTTTGCACCTTACTACAACCCTCTGAAGGAAGGAAATGCTCAAGGAGTAACGAGAAGAAGGTCCCAGACAGTTCAATGGAGAGGTTAAACACCTTGATGAACAATGCTGTAAAGCTCAGAAACTGTCCTCCCAGGTTCTAAGGGGCTTCTCCCCCTTTTCCACTAGTGTTGATGAGTTCACCATATGGGGTAAGAAAACTAGAGTAAACACATGGCAAGTGTATCACAGACCACTGCAGTCTTCATTTCTTTAATTTCCATGAGAAATTACTACATGCAATTCAGTTAATAGAAGCAAAGAACCCGTAAGTGCAGTTTCTTTCTCACCTGGAAACTTACAAAATGAAAAACGCTGTCAAAGACACCACATTCCCTTCCAAAGTCTTTGCAACACCAAAGTGCACTAGGCAAGACACATCCTAAATACTACTCAGCTTTTCCAATTAAAATTGTTACCTCATAGACATATTATCTGTGGCTTTCCATTAAGTCTGCAGATGACTACATGAAAATACCATGTGGTACCACCTCCTCATCCCCCCACTTTTTTTAATAATTGCTTTAACATCACCTGAGAACCAGTTGTTACATTCATAACACACAGGAGGAAAAACAAAGGAGGCAAAACAAACAAACGAGAACAGACAAGTAGATTAGACCTCAGGTAGA
>WHYT01017166.1:444277-474914 GCA_009806455.1 Tetrax tetrax | reverse complement strand
AAAAAAAAAAAAAAAAAAAAAGAAAGAAATCCACACAAAAAACTACAACAACTTGTACAGCATGCTTGAAGTCCCAGTCGTAAGTCTTCCTACTTTGCTTGTTTTCCTTTTTCCTCCCTTTCATTCCTACATCTGCCTCACCTGAAAGCACTGCCTTAAAACACAAGTTAGCACCCAAGCAAGGTAGGAACATAGAAGATGGACAGGATAGGAAGGCTCTGTCTTTACAAAGTCACTAAGCCTGCAGTGCTTTCTTTAATATTACAGAAACTTGAACCTAGCACAAGTGTCTGGTTATTTAAGATTCAAATTCCTCTTCAAATATATTCAGTTTTGCACCTTACTACAACCCTCTGAAGGAAGGAAATGTTAGAGGAGTAATGAGAAGAAGGTCCCAGACAGTTCAATGGAGAGGTTAAACACCTTGATGAACAATGCTGTAAAGCTCAGAAACTGTCCTCCCAGGTTCTAAGGGGCTTCTCCCCCTTTTCCACTAGTGTTGATGAGTTCACCATATGGGGTAAGAAAACTAGAGTAAACACATGGTAAGTGTATCACAGACCACTGCAGTCTTCATTTCTTTAATTTCCATGAGAAATTACTACATGCAATTCAGTTAATAGAAGCAAAGAACCCGTAAGTGCAGTTTCTTTCTCACCTGGAAACTTACAAAATGAAAAACGCTGTCAAAGACACCACATTCCCTTCCAAAGTCTTTGCAACACCAAAGTGCACTAGGCAAGACACATCCTAAATACTACTCAGCTTTTCCAATTAAAATTGTTACCTCATAGACATATTATCTGTGGCTTTCCATTAAGTCTGCAGATGACTACATGAAAATACCATGTGGTACCACCTCCTCATCCCCCCACTTTTTTTAATAATTGCTTTAACATCACCTGAGAACCAGTTGTTACATTCATAACACACAGGAGGAAAAACAAAGGAGGCAAAACAAACAAACGAGAACAGACAAGTAGATTAGACCTCAGGTAGAGCTGCCTGTCTGGGGAAGTTGCAGATGAGAGAACAGAAGTATTAAACCTGAACACCGGCATCTTGAGATAACATTTGCACGGAAGGGATACACCACAGCAAAACACTCTCAAAGGTAGTTGCTAATGAACTAGCATCTTCTCTATCCATTGCCATGTCAATGTCACATCATTACTTTCCTAGTTTGCGGGAAAACACACCATCAGAATTAGGATTCTGGGAAAGAAGGGAGGGTTTACCCCCTTTTAGTGTTTATTTATACTCATAAGTATTTTAGACAGAATTTGTAACATGCTATTTGCTTTGCTCTGCACATCATCATAAAAACACTTTTGAAAGCTCTGCTAAGTCAGGAATTACAGGTCCAATAAAAATCTTGGTAAGACAACTTAAAAACTCCATGAAATTATCAAAAAAGGAAACAGCAACTTTACAGTCAAAAAAGTTATGAGGACTGAAAAGAAGAATCAGTTTTCTTGTAATTGCAAATATTTCTCCTTCCAAGAAAAATGTTTTTCCCTTGAAATTTAATTTCTATTTAATTTCTATTTAATAAATTAATAAATTAATTTAATAAATTTAATAAATTAAATTACTATTTAATAAATAGTATTAAAATAATATTTATTTTCAAGGTATCTTCTTAAAGCTAAACCAGAATGATTTTAAGCTAACAAGAGATTTCTCCATGAGGAGTGTTTTCTGGAAAATGTAATTGTTCTCCTCCTCAAATTTTATCGTAACTGCAAGTTAAGAAGCTCCCATAATAACTTTGGAGCTACAGTCCTCTTCTGTATAATTACTTCCACCATTTCAGAATTTATAAAACAACAATATAATTGCCTCCCCTCACTCTCCTAAGTCATAAGCAGCCCATTTTGGGGACTTCTTTTCAGAGATACTCTTTCATAAAAGTATGTGACTACAGCATTCCAAATGGAGTAAACTCAATTTCAGTACCTTTGCATTAAACAAAGTTATGAGGCTGCTGTCACTTTTTTCAGATTTAAGTACTGAATTAAACACATCAGGTTAGTGCAGAAAGTTTCTCACACTGAGTGCAGAGAAACCTATTTCTGAGCAAGTCTTGCTGATCTCACTGACACCATGCACCTATGCTCAAATAAGTTGAATTAGGGTCCCTAGTTTAAACGGCATTAATAGGGAAAATGGTAACAATAAAACACAAATCTGGTGAAAAACTGAGATGAAAAGTCACCACTACCTTATCTAATAGGGAAACAAGAAACAAAAGTATTCCTGCTGCTAAATTGATGTGGGGAAACAAAAATCAAAACAGACAGTATCAGACAATTAGAAATGAACATGTTATTCGCTTTGACGTTACAGAATAATCAGCAATGAAAACGGAAGAGACACAGGAAATACCTTGAGTAACAAAGCAAGGTGGTAGTCCTTTGAGATCGCGAAGAAGGAAGCAGGAAGGAGAGCCATAAAGTAAAAGAAGCAGAGTTAAGGTTTGTTTAAGCTAAAGTTCACATGCCAATTAGAAAAATGGTCTTCTATTCTTGTGGCAAATCACAATCAGCTGGAGAACCAAAACCAGCACAAGCCTCAAGACAACTAAAACCAAGTGTGAAGAATATCACTTAAGCAAAACAATGACACTACTTTACATAAAGTCCTGGATACTGGAAGAAGAATAGGTATTTTAACTTCTGGCCATCCTGGGATAACTGAAATGTGCTACCAAGTTAGCTAAGAAAAAACTAATTGCCCACAATACAGAAAAAACAGCAAACGTAGAAAGCACTCTCAGAGGCCTCCATCAGTCAATAGTTTGCCATTACTCCTACACTCCTGAAATTGCATATTTTGCTCACTTTCATCGTAAGCAAATCAAGTCACTTCTCAAAGCCAGTCGTGTAATAGGAAGAGTTTCCTATAGTAATTCCCTCCTTTAACACAGTGATACAAAAGAACATCTTATACTGTTCTGTACTTCCTACAATGAATTCAGGAGCCTCCTTCTTACTGTATTTAACATGACTATGGCACAGGAGTACCAATGCCACTTCCTGAAAAGCTCTTACAGACTTGTTAAAAGTGACATTAGGATTGTTACAGCATACTGAGAAGTGAGAAGTCAGTTCCCTACTCGAACTGTTTGCTAATTGAATTCAGTAGCCCCCAGTCCCTTCTTTCGCAAGGCCTTCTTCAAGAGGATACAAAACGCAGGACTGAAAATCTCCTGGGTCAAGTGTAGCCTTTGCGTTGCCAGCATTATTATATTATCAATTTCATAAACTGATTAAAATTCTTCCCTTCACTAGCTAGGCCTGTGCTTTGTGGCTATTGCAAAACATTGCTGCTTTGGTTCTTAGAAACTCTTAACTCAGAGTAACTTTACCCACAACTAGTTTCTACAACTTATTTGCATCAAGGCTGTCCCTTAGCTTAAATAATTTTCCCTAAGTAGTGTCACATTTATTTATCCTTCCTCTGTCTCTGAGAAGAATTTATGGAGGTCAGTCACGTTCCTTGTTAGCTTTGACACAGCTAAGTTAAAAGAAGTTAACCTCTGCTAGTCTTCTTCATACCCTGATCACTTCAGTACTTTTTCCTCTACAACTATTCCAATGTTTTGCTTTGTTCTTGAATGAGGGGAGAGAGGAAAAAAAAAAAAACCAAAAACACCCCAAAAAAACCCACCCACAAGAAAAAACACAAGTGCAATAGAAATAAGCGTTCAGCTCATTGCCTGAAGTTCTTCTGAACGCCCTTGAAGGCAAAAGCTGCCTGATTTTTGAAGTGTACCATTTAAAGAAGAAACTAAATTTTTACATATTATAAGCTATCTGAAGAATCCAGTGCTTCCATTTGTTTCAAGATTGCTACTTTTCCTCTGCAAAGTAACTGTGATTTCTCTTTTAAAGTTTGTTTTTATTTTTTTTTTGCTATATGCTCAATGGAGTTATGAAAAGGAAAAGCTTCAGTTGAGAACAAAAAGCCTGTACTTTATAGATACAATTAGATGTCACCCACTCATACATATTTCATTTAATATTCTGTCTAATCAAGTATGATACTGAAGTTTGAATGAACCGTCAAAGCCTGATAAAACTTTTCCGATTAATATTTTCACCTAGCACAGAATTTTTCTAGAACTAATAAGGCTCCTCCTGCCCCCCCCATTTAGTTTAGAAGGCTTGAGAAAGGACACAGATACAAGTGCTTGAAAGCTGAACTACTTTTCCCCCCATATAACTCAGAGTGACTCGCGCTATTTTACTTACATTGCCCAGTAAACAGAGGAACTTTTTCAGAACAATGAGTAACCTCTGCCAATAACAGTGCCAGTTGTGCAGAAATGAATTATTTAACAATCTATTTCAGCCTGATCAAACACTTATTTTAAGACAGGGATGAGACTTAGGTTGCAAGACCTAGAGAAGGAAAACTAAAACTGCAATCCCAGCTCACAGAATAATCAGCTTGGGAGGCACCTCAGGAGATCTCTGTCCAGCCTTCAGCTCAAAGGTGGGTAAGCTATGAGATCAGACCAAGTTGCTCTGAGCTTTACCCAGTCAGGTCCCAAAAACATCCAAGGATGGACACTGCATAACCTCTATGGTCAAACTGGTCCCTTGCTTGGCTTGAAGCAGTCTTTTCCAGCCTCTCCTTACAGGGCAAGTTCTCAAGCCTCTGTGATTATTTGGCCGTCACCTGAACTCCACCCACTTTATCAGTGTCTCTGTGGTATTGGGGACCCCCAGCTGGGTGCAGTAACCCAGATGCAGTCTAATAGGTGCCAAGTGAAAAGCAATAATCACCTTTCCTCAACTTGCTGACTGTGCTCTTGTTAAAACAGCCAATCCCAAGCACCTGCTACAGAATTTTAGTGTAGAAGCATGCAATTCATCTACCACCACACCATGTGTTAAAAGGCCTGCCCCCATCTCCAGGATGAGGCAGTCAGCACTGGAATGGTGATGTAGCAGGTACTGCTCATCAATCCAAACAAAATACCTTTACAACTTTCTGTGTTGTATTTCAATAAAAATATAAAACTACAAAATTAGTGCTATTGTTCCAGTAGTAGACTGGAATAGTCAGGGTTACAAGACATCTATCTGCCTGCACAGGTTCACTGCCTCTTACTCTCTCACACGTATCTCTGAAGTTAAACATTTCATTCTAAACATATTTTAGTCATTGCCAATATTAAAGTAGTATACTTTCAGTTATACCAAGGTCAGAATGAGAGAGAATTTACTGTAGAAGCATTAGCCCTTTACACAAGGCCAGACAATCCAAATAAATCCAATACTACAACCACCCATCTGTATGCATGCTGTGTGCCTACCTTTATAATTTCTGCTTTCAAAGAGAGAATTTTACCCTATATATTGGGCAACATGATAAAGACTTATTACACTGTAATGAACAGTTCTTAGTCATTCTTGACACAGGTTCTTCAGCAAATGCCCAGGCTTTTCACAGCAGAAGCCAATGCTGACTTCCTGCTTTCTTTGAGCAAAACATTAGTACCTGGAAGGGCTACTGTGATATCAAGGATACTCAACTTCAAGATAACATAATTCAGTGACATGGCACTTCTATGAAAGATAGCTTATCCTGTTAAACAGTTTAGTTTCCTTCTACAGAAAATAAAAAAACTTCACACTGACATGCAACGCCTCTTAAGATTACAGAAAGACAACACAAGAGCAACTCATTTCTGTAAATTAGAATGAGTATTTGCCAAGATTTCTCAAGCATTTCTTGCTCTTTGCTATCCACTTCACACTACTCTGGTCTTGGAGCTGCAAAATTAAGTCTCACTAACAATAAGGCTAGATTATAGTGCATCACAAAGTAAAAGCAGGACTATGTGTTCACACGTAAGTTAAACATGAAAATGCCCTACAGAAATTAAAACCATCCTGTAAGACAGAATATGCTTCAAATCAACATAAAATGCTTTTTGAATGAAGTTTCAAACACTTTTCCAAGCTTCAGATGAGACAGAAGCAAGACTATAGCATTCTACACCAACGTGTTAAGAATACTATAGTAATCAGTTCTCATCAGAGACTGCTGGATTGCCATGCCACCACTAGAAAAGGGATGTTGTGAAATGGTTCACCTCATACAAGTTCCCTTCGTACAAGTTCCTAACAACTCTGCAAAAGTTTAAAGAGATACAAGACGACAGAGTGCAACTCTTTCCACATGGCACTTTTCCTTGCAGTTTTAAGTATTGAGATTACCAGATATCAAGAAATAAAAACGTTAAAGAAAAAGCTTGGAGTTTAATTCTGATTTTATATGGAAGTTTTATATATTACATAAAAGTTAGACATTAGTTGTCCAATCACATTTCACATCAGAAAACTGAAAACATCATCTTAGTCTATTTCCTTATCACCAGTAGCTGTTTGGACTTATTTCTGATTATCTCTTTCAAAGATCTTACCTTCCAAAACAGAATACTACAGTGGCGACAGAAATGCAGAGTGTCCCCATACTGTTCCTTTATTGGGTAATATTTCTGAAGTGCAAAGTACATCAGCTTCCAGTCAATGTGACCTTTCTCTGATAGAATCAAATGCCTACAAAACTAGACATAAAACATATTCCTTTAAAATTGTTAAAGAATTGGTCAAATCAGGTAAAGGACAGAGGTGGGAGGGAAGGTAGTTGAACTGAATTTTGCAACTGGAATTCTGTGAAGTCAATAATCTGACATGATAGAGCTCTGAAAAGCAGTGAGAGATCCAGCAAAAAAAAAAAAAAAGGGGTAAAACACTAAAAATAGCAGAGTGCATATTTGCCAAGAATAAGTAGGCCATACACAGCTGCTATAACTCTGCTGTCTTGAAATTATTCTAGTTATAGTCAGTAACTATACAACAAAAACAATATTAAGAGCTGAAGTAATTAATTTTTTACTTTTAAAAAAAACTCAGGCATGAGATAAAAAGTATGCATTACAGTTAGTGGTTTTCAGTTGAGACAGTAACGATGGATTTAAATAATGCTTTTTTCTTGCATTTTAGGATATATATGATTACTTTTCACAGTTACTTATGATCTTTCTAGAAGTATAGCAGTAATCAGTGCTTGGTGTACTTCTTGAGGACATAATCTGCATGTAAAGATTAGCTGATGCACAATGGCTATTTCTCCCCAGCTTAATGCACAGCTAAGGATGTATTTGTAAAAGGCTTCTTATTCCACTCGGTGTGGATTACTGCTACTACATTAAGGGCTTTCTTCATTCAGAAGACGACTCCTAGATGGGGAGAACAGCACTGCCTTTGTGATTCCAGCTACACTTCACTCTGTTTCATAATAGCTTCCCTGTGCAGAGTTCTCATTTTTCCTAAAAGTGCTCTTCAGATATCAAGTATATTTTTGTGGTTGTTTCAATGGTTCAACAAATATACTGCAGAGGACAGGAAAAACAACCTAACATGACTCTGTAGCTTATTAAGGTAGTAAACTTTTAAATAGAAAAAGCAGAATTTGATACTGGAAAATAAATTTGTATCATTAATAACCTGGTAAGAAATTGAATGTGGTTGGACTAGATAACCTTTGAAGGTCCCTTCCAACCCTAACCAGTGGAAACACTGTGCACAAGTGTCCTTTAAAAGGCACAGGACTACCTAATTCTACTGAAAGGCTTAAGTGATCTTTTTTCCCAGCTTTACTTTAGTGTAACAGCTTCCACTCCAACTGTTTTTGTCACTGTTCAGTGAAGCTTACCTCATCTACCCTCAAAATCCATTGAATTGCTACATTAAGCTTAAAACTTCTTACCCTGATAACTTCCCCTTGTATTCTTTTGAGCTGCCTCTGCGCGAGGGTTTTTCAGTTTGCCTTTGTCTGTCCATATGCTCTGTGAAGTTCATTCTAAAGCCCTTAATCTCATAAAAATTCTTATTTGGGTCAACTGCACATGAGTTAATTAGCTTCACTTCTACCTTTCCTGTTATGATGATGATGATAATAGTTAACCTGGTTAACCAACCAAATGGCACCACTTCAACCTAAGAGATTTTAAATGAGTATTTTCACCTCCTTCAGCCTGGAATGTACTAAGTTGTTCAAGTATTTCCTACAGCTCTGATGTGGTAACTTCTATTTTCATGCCTTTACTTTCACCTAGTCTGATTTTGTCCCAGCATATATCACTGTCAGAAAATAAAGACAGCTCTGGAGGCATTCCTAGATTACTTTAATGCTTTTTATGAGAGAGCGACAGAAAAGTATCCCTTCTCTTTTTTGTTCTCTTCACTAGACTGTTCAGGTAACCTAAAAGTTTGAGCAATCTGCCTGTGTTGATTAGTAAAACAAACTCTACTTTAGGTATTAAAATTAGGAACACCTTAGAAGTATTGTCTACCACACTTGTTGAGGATTGTGTAGTTAAAAAAAAAATCTTACAGTAGACATTTTTTAAATTAGTGCAAGGAAACAGCCCGATAGTTATTCCAAACTCACAGACAATGCTGAATACAATTTTCAGTATGAACCAAGCTCTCCCAAAAGACAACATTTTCACTATTACTGCATGCTGTCACATTTTTATCTCAAAATAGTGAGTTCACACTTCATTATTAGTATACCCTATTACAAAGATAAGGGCTCTATTTATGCAAGTGAGAGGTTTTTTTTTTACCTGCTTTTCTGCAAAATGGTACTGGCAGAGTTTTTTCCACAACTGTCTGTCTTCACTGAGCATGTATAAAGTTGGGGTCACCTGACCCAGCGTAATAATGTCCCAGCCATCAGAAAGCCTGTATAAGATGTTACTCAGCATATGCAGAGGAAGATCACTAAGCGTAAGACCATTGTTGACTTGCTGGAAATAAGAGTTGAAAACTTTTAACTACAAAAACTCGACAGTATCAGTACAAGTAAGGTTCTTATTCTACAGATAACTCAGGTCTTAGTTTAGTTTGTACAAAAACATTGAGTAATATCTATGGTTAATTCTGTGATACTTTGATTACTTGGCTACTATTATTCTGTAACTGTTGCTGAAAACTTAAATGAATATAGGTACAGAAGGAGCTGCAAACTGTAGCTTTATAACTTATAGCTTTCCTACTGTTAAAATAAACATATCCTAATTTTTTAATTTAAATTTCAAATAATTTAAAAAACACTCCCATCCTCAGAAAATAATTCAAGAGTATACAGTCTTGAAAACTGATATATTCAATTCCACCTTTGAGAAAAGTAGACTAAAACCTTAAGTATAATAAAGGTATCAATGAATTATTTATAGTTTGTAGGATAACTATAATTTCTCTATTTTCATTATGAAACAGAGCACATGTCAATTTCTCTTAGGACAACTAGAGTGCAGAATAGAGAACTGACAAGCAGAAATACAGAATGAAAAAACATTATGAAAGTCACAGGCAGAAGAGAGTAGGTTTGTTTCTGAATGTGGAGATAGATCCTCTCATACATAAATGAGGAATTCTGCAGGGTGTGACAGACCAGAGCACTGAGAAAGTTCCTATTAGGAGTATATACCTCTACTGAACTTTCTCTTGAAACCTACAGCACAACTCATACATGACTGAATCTAGAGCGTAAGCTGCCAGGTGGCACAAAGCCCAACAGGGCTGGAGGCAGCGTGGGCAGCTGGCAAGGGGTGGACTGTGGGCAGCTGCTGGCCCCACCTAGTAGAGCTGCCCAGTAGCAAGGCACTGGCAGCACAGCAGCCGTACTCCAGCAGGCTCTCGCTTATGTGCGCTTATTTCACAACCATTCATCTCACTTATAGGCTAGATTTTCCATAGTGTCATCTGTTATAAACATCTCTGGGACTATCGTTCTGTCCAGGAATACGTGAACGTTACAGAAGCAAGATTTCTCATCAGTTATTTCCATCTGAGCTGTTCTACGTTGGTTGAAGCGCACACTGGAAAGAAACAAACACAGCAACTGCAACGTCTCAAAACTGCCTATGCTGTGCTGCTTCGCGTATGAAAACTGCTGAGATTGAGTTCCCTATTTCTCCTTTCTATTCCAAAATTAGCTGTTCTATTCAGATACCCACCCAGCACACATAGCAAGCACAATTTCAAAGTTTCATAGCTGAAAGCAACAGATGAAACAGTTGTATGACTTTACTGTAAGCAACATCTTGCAGCATTTCTTCCTTCAGGAGTAATCCAGACAGGTTAAGAGTTGCCTGCTTATCATCAGAAGTTTCCACTATAAAAATGTGGAGCCGTGCATACCACACGCTTTGAACAAAGTAGCAAAATCAGAGTCCAGATGCTGAAGTCATTATCTTTTTCTTTTTCAAAAGCAACTGTGCTAATGAATAAAGCTGTAAAACTGCTATATGGGTGTTTTCTTGACCCACCTATAAAATTCCTTTTAGATTTCTATTTCTTAATAGAAAAAGTAAAAAAACAGTTTACTGTAAAAAAACATTTACTTTGGAATTAAAAATTGGTTATTCTTCCATCTCTACCTGGCAATTTAGAAATAAACATTTTGAAATTTATTTGGGTGAGAAAAACAATTACGTCTATACATCTCTACATGTCTACCAGAAACCAGGAGTACAGGCACTGTATCAGCCCTCATTAGAGAAGAGCTATTCAAGCATTACAAAATTAAGTTGATTCCATTTAATTTAATTTCATTTCATATTTACTTTGCTAAAAACAAAGAAAAAAGTAAAACTAAGATGTATTTGAAACTTTGTTCACTTACAAATCATAAACCCACATTCAATACGCTTGCCCTCCAATTACTTTTTAGCATGACTTAATAATATACCTTGTTCATCTGAAGGTTTTTTAGTTGTTGTTGCCACAAAAGGATTGTTTCTAATCGGCAAATCCAAATATTGATGTTCCCTACCAACACAGATTTTCCTACTCCCCTAATCAGTATACAGAGAGTAGAACTCAGATCCTGTAGAAGTTCTTTGATTAATCGTGGGTTATGCTGGTCTTCCATGACTGGAAAACAAAACAAATACAATTTTGGTTAACTGAGTTAACCAAGCTAATACAGTTAGCTCAAGCTAATCAACACTTTTTTAGATGAACTAATAACAAGTCAAGTGTTTGTGTGCAAATAGCTGCCCTAATTCCTACCATGACATTTATTAATGCTGTTCTGTACGGGCGAGACCAATAATTAACAATTTCATGGCAAATTTGATGTAACACATCACGCTATGCATTTAATAAACTTAATACTGAACAACTAGTTATAAATCAAATTTCTTCTGTTTAAAGCTGATAGTATTACATCTCCACTTATTTTTTCCAATATTAACTAATAGCTCTTTTTAAAATAAAGAAAAGCAGTTATGTACTTGAAGTCTCAGTATGTCATGCAAAAGGAAAAACAAACATGCTACTAATCTAAAAGCTTTCATGTTTCATCAAGAGTATAATTTAATAGTAACCAATAGTTTCTGAATAGAATCTAATTGTCATTTAACTTCAATCTGTTTCAACAGACATGATTCAATAATCAAGAGAAAACAACTTATTGAAACTGTGGGATGAAAAGTATGAGACCTTTCACTAATTAAATATGCTGTTGCTTTATGTTACAATGTAAAAACAGTAATAAAGCTAACAACAACAACAAAAATCAACCAATAGATTAGTCATAGCAATTAAATCTGAACAAGCAGATTACAAAACCTTAGGTCTTACCCTTCCGCACAATTTTGTCCAAAATGTTAAAGTAGTTCTTCTGTGCTGCACCACTCAGTGAAGTTAACTGGGATTTTGCAATTAACTGCAAAAGCTAGGACAAAGAATTAAAACTCAAAAGAATGACAGAAGCAAAGGATGGTTTCAAATACAGACTTTCAGTACATACATTCACCTAGAACAGCCTAGAGCACTGCAATCACATTTCGTGAAAATGTAACTACAGAGTTCAGAAAATTAAGCAAGACAAACGCAGAAAGCTGTAGGCATTCCTACTGGCATCCCATGTACAACTCACAAAAAGAGATGTACATTTTCAAAATACTACACAAATACTAGTGTTTATCCCTGTGACAGAGCACATGACATATGGTCTTTATAAGCTGTACTGAAACAACGAAGGGAGTCTGTTTTGGAGGCTCACAAATAGAAACATAGTTTTTGATGTGGCTGGGTCCTGAACCCCCTGACAGATTTTGTGGCCAGGAATATCACACTGAACTGATACCAACTACCAGACTTCCAATTTCTGAGTATCATACTGGTCAAACTGAGATGTGATGAACTTAGTGCACTACTTTCTGCTCACAGAGGGGGAATGTGCTTTCTTCTACCAGGGACCTGAATGTGGGAGCAACCCCCAGTTTAGGTAATCTAATAATGAGTAGCATACATATTAGTAACTTTCCCTTAACATTTCTCTCTGGAATCACTGTGAACAGAAGAGTGGCAAGGGCAGTGGGAATGGCCTAGGGGAAAGTAAGCAGCATAGGTTAAGTTCTTGATGCACATGATTGCCAAGCTTCAGCTACTAGAGGCAGCCCTTGCTCCATTCTGACACCTTTGCTTTTACATTTGAGATTGAGTTTTGTAACCACCAAGGCAATCCTCTTCAACAAAAATGGTCATAGTACGAAATAAAAGAGAGACTTTGATGTGACGACAGTATTGCAATGTTTAGAAGCGTGGCACTGAATTTTACAATTGCTATGCATAACGCTGAGCTCAGAATAAGTGTTCTCAATACACCAGAACGGGAAAGCAGGGAGCAGAAACCAGCATCCCCTCAGAGTGCTCTGAACACTAACCTGCAGAGCCATGCTTTGTAGAACAGCATCAACTATTGGCACAGAGGCTAAACAAAGACTAAGCCTGCCAAAAATCATTTTGTATCTTCATTTCTAAAACAGCGATTTGCCACTACACTCAATGTTAATTTTTCTTTGGAGGAAGAGAGAATACACCTGTTCTCTCCCCGATTTAATAATATTCCTTCTGGCTTCTCTGCATGATTCCTGACAAAACATTATGTGCTATGAAAGGAGGAAATAATTCTCCTGATGTATTTAAATACAAGCAATCTATTTATACAGTTTTTGAGACAAGATATCAGGATCTTTTTCTTGGCATTTTCAAAGCCTTTTAGTTTGATGAATAATTTGGAGCACACCTAGAGGTACCTGGCAGTTTGCCAATTAAAGCAAGTATGTACATTTCTCTTGATTAAGTTTGAAAAAAATCAGTTATGTCACTCAGACTAAAGATCAAATCAAGGAAACAAATTCCACCTGGCTAATTTTAATGAAGATTCCAATTTCAGTGGAAGTTAATATGCAAGGCTTAAGACAATTGTAGCAGGTGCACGAGTACAAGGATCTGAGACGCGAGTTCAGCTGTACTGATACATGCACAGACACGGCTTATGTTGTCTACTACAGATTACAACTTTGAATGGATCAACTGTTTATTCAAATTGCAATATTTTGAAAAAAAGACTATCCATACCAAACTCAATGTATCAGACATTTAACAGCTAAGAAATGATCATTATACTACAGCACAAATAAGCGCAGGAAAATAGCTGATCCTACTGCCTCCCCTCAGTCTGCCCTAAAAAGGTCTCGAGCAGACATCTATATTAACTTTTAATAATAACTGGGAGGGGTTTAGATAGTTGGAGAATCAAAAAGGATCATCTATCCAATAGGGCTTGCTATTTAAGAAGTCTTATTGATTTATATCTTGCTATTTTAAATGCAAGAAGCAGAACAACACACATAAAAGTAATCATTGTGTTCTCGTATAATAGGAATAATTCTTAGAGAAGGAGAAATAGAACCACTGCACTGCATTGTTAGATCTACACAGAGCATCTCCACCATTAAAAACTTCAGGGAAGTAAATGAGAACTTTTAGAAAGCAGATAGGCATGGGATGATCTGCTTCTTAGATTAGCTATCAGTTGCAGACTGGCTTAAAATCTGATAGAGCAGATCAAACCTCCTTTTAAAAGATCTGTTGCAACTTTACATATTACTGGCATCCACACAGATATTTGCATTTATTAGATACAACACAACAAATCTTTCTCAAGTCAACAAGTTCTACAGCTACAGAATAAGCAGCTGCTGTTATTCATATGAATCATGTTTATCAGCAGTTCAGTAACTTCTAAGGTCTTGGATGTAGTTTGTGTACCTGTTGATAGAATTCAGTTTGCCTCCATCACCTCAGAGGAACCAATACAAAGATATAATTAAATTTTTGTAATTGTAAAACAATTCTAAAGTTTTAAAAATTTCAAAGAAATTCTGAAGCGTTAAAAGGATTATGGAAGTGTGTCTGCTATTCTAAACCCATCTTAATTTCTTAGAGTCTACTATTACTCTAGTAACAGTTTGGATCACAAAACCAAATTTCTGAATTTTAAAGTACTGTTCCTTTCTCAACAATTTTAGGCCTGGCTAACTAAACCAGTCATTTTATATTTTTTGGCAAACAAGGGAAACTGGTCAATGTGCTTATGTTAGACCTTGCACGTTGTTCCGATTAACTGTTTTGAGCAACTCAGCTTAGGCACTGCAGCATCTAGAAACATGTAAAATTCTACTTCTGGATTCATTCTACCTGTTTATCATTCAAGTGAGGCACTCAAGGTTGACCTAATTTATAACATGATTCTTCTTTTTTAGGTGTTCTTTTTTCATTGTACTGTTTGAAGCTGAGAAGTCTTGGGAGAGATCAAGGTTCTTGTTTCTGCTCCCAAAACAGCATTAAAAAAAAATATCAATGTTCTAAACCACAATGCATACATATACTGAAAAATCTGCAAGAGAATAAAACATGCAAGTACCCTGACCATTAGATTGGAAGCAAATCCTTTTTGCTTTGTTTCCTTTGGTCCCACATCTCTTGTTTTTTCTGGAAGTAGAATATGCTTTCTCAGCTTCACAAGGATCAGTAGAATCTGTTTTCTCTCCAAATATTCCACAGTCTAGTGGTAAGGGTGTTCTCCTGGTATGTTTATTGAATTTTGATTTGTGTCTTTTCAAGCTCTGGATACATTCCAACCACTACATTATTTGTGAACAGCCTCACCACTGAACTGAACTTTAGTCCTGATAGGTTTCACATTTTGAGCTTCTCTAGCAGTTAGGACAAGCACTCTACTAACTCAAGTTCGATGATTTAAAAAAAAATGGGGCTAGAGAAAGATCAGTATCTGCCAGAACAGATATTTCCAAGTGGGCAGGTAGTTAGGCATCAAGGAAAATAAGGCATGATATTATGCAGCTCCCTAAAGTAAAAGTGAATGTAGTTTTGGAAAACAGGAAGATAGCACTGTTATCCAGAACTTACAGGTTCCATGCACTTAATTTTCAACTGAAGGCTAGGCATGACCCAGAGAAGCTAATATAGTAAAGAAAGAGACTTTTCAAGGAAATAATGACATTAGTATAACATAATTGTTTCTATAATCTTCATGTTACATTTGTAAAAGACAACTTGCAATAAAACCAATTTCTGGAAGACAAAAAAAAAAAAAAACTGAAAAAGCTTGTTAATAAAGGTAGATACATCTATATCTTGTCCAGATAAAAATAAAAACTAATTTTAAAAAAGCGCAGTGAGTCACAGGACTGTTAAGAAGCTGCAGGAGAGACAGAAACAGCAGAATATTCACACATCAGATATTCTTCTAGAAATTGCTATTTTAAGCATATTTAAGACCTAGTAAAGTATGTTTAAGATGTACTACACTTTGCTATTTTTGGTTGTATAGAGATTCTTTTGCCTTTAAAGAGCATTCACTACCCAGACTGATGAACAACTGAAACTACCATCAGTGTTTCCCTGTAAATACAAAACATACTGGCCATCGCCATCCTCCGCAAGCTATAGGCTTTCACAGAGCAATAGAAAATTACTCAGCTTGAAGTTGCTTCACGCAGTAGAAGTTACATAAGAATAGGATATTTCTACAGTCACAAAACAACAAATGTTCAGTGCAAAATTATTTTTTTTGTACACATAGGCATATCAGCAAATGCATTTTTAAAATACACATATAAAATAAAGAGCTTACTTTGACCACGTAATTGAACCTTCTGATGTCCTGGATTGCACTTGAAAAGTCTAAGCGGTTAAAAGCTTCTCCCAGAGTGCAATAGCCATGTCTCTGAGAAGAAGAATAAACACACTTTAAATGGAAAGAAACAAGATAAAATTGAGGAAAATATTCAAAAAAGCACTCTGCTGTGCAACTGATGCTTTTGTATACCATGCTCCCTGGAAATATAATGTATCTGGACTGAAGATTTATTTAATTTCTTGTAGAACAAATGGAACCAGATATGCTATTTGGAACCAACAGGATGGATATAATATTACTTGACAGCAAGGTCTTTAAGTTCATACTAAACATGCAATCTGTAATCACCGGTATCTGAGTGTCCTGGAAGTCCTACCACTCCTGCATGGCCACAGTGCTGGCACTCTCCCGTGGCTATCATGCTCTCCGTTTGCCTCAGCACGGGGTCGAGGTTGTTTGTACAACAGTCTGCACTTACAACCATAAGCATTAACTGACTGAGTTTGTGTTCACATTTGAGGGTATGAACAGAGCTACTCACTCCTACGACTGGCAGAACAAGTGGTCTCAACATCTAGTTTATTTTCTGGCTGCTACAAGCTTAAGCACCGTTTTTCTTAGACAGCAAGAGAAACTGCATTTTCTTTTGGTTCTTCTGCACAGGTGTCTTAAGGTGAAAATGGAAGTTCTAGAGGCTATTGCAGAACTACTTAAGGTGTTAGTAGCACTCAAAATGACATGGGATCACATAAGCTGAGTAAATTTAGAGCCACACAGGAGCCTTGGAGCAAACATAATGAGGCTAGAAAAAGCCTGTAACTGGTGAAAGAGATACTTGCAGAGCAGTATGCTAGTATTCCTGCTCTTGTCATTTTGCCCTAAAATTCAGTATCTAGTTTGGAAAAAAAAAAAAAATCTCCTAATTGCAAGATTTAGCCATTTCAAAATCAAGTAAGATTACAACTTGTAAGTAAAACTAGAACCTCTGTAAATTATGTTTTAGATTAGCTTAAACCGTTGCTCTGAATTTTTTGGTTTAAGTATGTTTATTCCTTGCTACTTCTTCATTCTGCTACTTAAGTGTTCAAGGCCAGGTCAGATGGGGCTTTGAGCAACTTGGTCTAGTGGAAGGTGTCCCTGCCCATGGCAGGGGGGTTGGAACTAGATAATCTTTAACCCTTCCAGCCCAAACCATTTATGTTTCTATGATTAACTTTTAACTTTTTCCTTGAAGCTTTTGAATTTATATAAGGAATTATGTGAAAAAGATTAGTGATTAATTCTAACCATCCTTATTTTGTTGTTTGTTTGCTCTTTTAAAAAAAAGCAGGAGAGGTGAATGGTCAATTATTAGAAGACAACAGTGGTGACGAGAATAAGCTAACTGGTACAAAATATTTTGTTCACTCTCTGAAAGGAGGAGAAACCCAAGCAAACAATCACACATCAGCAGTATGTCAACTTCTGTACAAACAGGGGGAAAAACAAACAATCTCAACCTACAGGTTATGAAGGACAGTAGGAGTGATTTTAAGCAATTTGTGTTTTGGCCCAAATGTAGTTTGAAAATTCAGCTTAACAACCTTATAACTCAAAACATCATAATGACTGGTGAAAGTCTGTCACCCTCCCTTCTTTCTCACCCTAAATTTGAGATGACACAATTAGAAAGAGGGTCCTCGAGACTTTTGCAAACCAATGTAAGTAACTACATCTCTCATGTCTGAAGATAAAACTGGGAAAGAGGGCTATGAATCTGGTGAAAGGCTCTAATACCCGAACATTATTGTGGATGAAAGACATCCTTACAGGTGTCCAAGTTCCACCCATGCCAGATAACCATAGGAATCAACACAGGAATGAAACTCAAACTTCAAGACAGTTTCTCTCTACATACAACGAATGTATTTTAACTCTTGGCTTTCCAGGATGTCATTTCTACATCTTTCATGTTCCCTTTACAGTTGCATGATAGAGTTTGTACACAAAACTGAAAGCATCTGGACTTTGTGGGCTATGAAAATCCTCTTTGCAAAGTTTGAAACTGAAGTTTTACTTAAATTAAAATCTACATCAAGATTCCAAAACATCAGGTAGCTACCTGCAGACACCTTCTTCAGAGACATGAAGACTGTTATGTCCACCCTTGCAAGTTCCCACATCTCTGCCACAATGACCCATGTAAAAGGAACTTCGCTAGATGTCTTTGCCTCATCACATGCAGGTGTACTATGGTACCAATGAAGACAGAGTCAAACATAACCCCTAAGACTACACAGCATGAATGCATTTTTTTTTTTAATATAATATTTGTCAATTAAGAAGCACAAAGATTGTAGGAATTGACCCACAGCATGCAGGACTTACTTCTCTGGTGCTTTCTTTATGAACATAAATCCAATTTTCACGATAAAAACCTAAAATGAAAATAAGCATTTTTAAGCTTCCACTTTAGGTAACGCTTTCTAGAAAGAAACTGAAGAAAATGGACCATCCTCAATAAAATGCTTCATAAGATACGAGAGATAGTAGAATAGTTTTAATAAAGGAAGTTTATAAAAACTGAAAAGGATGACTACAAATTTTGAGAAGTTACGTACTTCAAAAAAATAAAGGAAAAGTTAATAATTTTATAAATCAAACACAAGAGTTGGAACACAATTGGCATAAGTAGCACAACTTTTGTCAACTGTTTACCAACAACAGTCAATTTCTCCTACAAAATCCTTGACCTTTTTTAACCCAACAGACTCCTTAGCACTTAACACAGGAAAGTACAGAAGTGAGGAATTCTTTTTGTTCCTGAACACTCCACCTCTCTATTTTCTTCTGTAAAGGTGTCTGCTCTGCATCCACTTAGTTCAACTAGTTGCAGGGAAGTTAACTGTACAAGACTAATAAAGGCAACTAGGCAGACCTTCAGCTTTCAGAAGTTTGGTACGTTGTCAAATGAAAGACTATTTTCAAGAAACTCTATACTGATAAAGTCTTTACCAAGAGCTATAGGCATTATGACATATATATAAAGACATTATTATAATATTATTATTTTTAGATATATTATGACATATATATTCTTTAAGGACCAATTTTAGAGCTCTAACATTAATCAGAATTTGAATTAACTAAAAATAAAACAGCTGCTTTGGTAAACAGAAGTTTCCATAAGCATCCAAAAGACTTTAATCTAAAACCACAAAACAATGGTTAGTATCAGAACACATTTATTATTCAGGTATTAATATTCTAAGTAAATTAGCTTTGGATCTTTGAAAAAAAAAATCACACAACAGATGATCAATACCATAATTAAGATGTATCACTTCCAACACCAGAGTTCGTTGCCAATACAGAAGTAAAGATAACTCAGAAAGCTACTCTATAGATGAATACAAATGAATAGCTATTATAAGATTTTGCTGAACCTACAAGAGTCTTCTAAAATAAGTGAAAAAACCCAAAACAAAACAAAAAAAACCCAACACACTTACATTGTGAGTCTGTGTTATTCCTAAAGTGATTTTTTTTCCTTTTCTTGGTTGCAAACTCACAATCTTCACTGTATATTTCTTCATCTTCATCATCACCAGTTAAGATGCTGAAATAGACACATCTAATTAGAACAGCAGTGATTAAGTATTTAAGATGCATACAGCTTATAATCCTCTGTATTAAAGTCTGCCAGTTGGAAAAAAAAAGTAAAAAAATTTAATG
Source organism: Tetrax tetrax (assembly GCA_009806455.1). Lineage (NCBI taxonomy): Eukaryota > Metazoa > Chordata > Aves > Otidiformes > Otididae > Tetrax > Tetrax tetrax. The sequence continues at coordinate 455,153 of WHYT01017166.1, read as the reverse complement.
ATGTTCCTCTACCTGATCATCTATATCAACACATATCTTGAGAGAAGCTTTCTTGCTCTTTTCTTCCCAGTAGGGTTGAATTTTATGTCAAAGTGATTAAATACATGAAGGTATCTTCCTAAAAGGTATTTTGTAAGTCATTACTGACATTTAGAAAGGACTGAGGAGACAGTCCTAACTGGACAGCTGGCTGTCTGCAAAGCTCTAGTGTACAAAAACTCATTATTTTAAATGGAACAAGCCTTGAAAAACTGTGCACGCAGGTGAATGTCAGGGTAGAACTACTGCACACCCTCCCACAGCCAGAAAGCCAGCAGAGACAAACATCTCTCATTTTTTAGCACAGAGAAGGAAGATACTTCCTGTGAAGGCCAGAGTCTTGCCCAGATAAGCAGAATAACTAAGGACACATGGTAGTGAAGCTTAACTGTAGGACTATTTTATTTCCCAATTATTATTCTTTGACAAGAAAGTTGTCTACAAAACACTTCCCATTCATTATTTTTTAATCTGAATTTGTCAGATGAATCTATCAATGTAAGTTTGACCTCCAAATTCCTGCAGCAATAGCTGAACATTGTAAAAGTGAAGAATATAAGTTTTTTATTAAAAAATAACCTGTACTTGGGCATTAAGCAGCAAACCTCAGATTTTATTAATTTATTGCTACTACTTTATAAAATTAAAATTTTCAGGCTTGAACCATCTGTTAACGAGGATGACTAAACAACACTGTAGCAAAGCTTTGGTTTTTAATTGGTCTAATCAGTAAATGCTACCTCAACTTAAAAAAAAAAAAGTTGAGAAAAAAAGTTGTTTTAATTTTAGGTTTAAACTCTGAAAAAAAGCTAACACACCTCTCCATTCAGGCACATCTCAATCCAAGGTGAAGGCCTTAGTTAACGTTTTACTATTTTTAAAGCAGAGGATAAAGACTCAACAGCTTCAATACTCTATACAATATTGCCAGATATCCTATTTGGTCAAACAGCAGAAGAGTTTGGAGAAAAGGAACTGACAAAAGCAGAATATCAACACTAACAAGTTATTTTGATTATGTAACAATCCAATCCATCAGGGTTTTTTTTCCAAAGCTACTGTAAAGGAAATATCTTTCTAAGCTCACTAAAATAATTAAGTTCATTATGTTTTAGCATATTGACCGTATTGCCACAACATGTGAGAAGTTACTGCAGAATCAAAAAAGTTGCTACAGAATCAGAAATACAGGCCAAAGCCCCCAAGCCTGTCTTTATCATCCTAACAACAGATACAAGACCGGAGAGATATGGCCTGATACTCTGCGATATAACTAAGGCAGAACAGAAACACGCCCATTCCTATTGACCCCATGCAGTGGGGAGAGGAGGAGTCAGCATTCCTGACGGCCAGCTTTGGCAAAGGAAGGTTAATCTGGCAGGATTCCTCCTTTTGTTCCTGGAGAGGAAGCATCCCTAGAAGGCTATTTAGACCAGTAAGTATCTGAAGTGATTTGAAGCCCACTCCTGCCCCCCAACAATATAAACTTCCTCAAGCATCAGACAAACAAGAAAGGCAGCTTAAGGACATTCCATTAACACAAGGAATTGTGGCGATGAAGAGGGCTATTTCAAACACCTTTGTCCAACATTCAAATTCACATTTGTGAATTGTGACATTCCTGGAATTCTTTATGTAATTTTAGAGAAAAGACAGATTTGACTGTTATAGAATGGTTTGGGTTGGAAGGAACCTTTAAAGGTCATCTAGTCCAACCCCCCTGCAAGGAGCAGGGACATCTCCAACCAGATCAGGTTGCTCAGAGCCTCATCCAGCCTGGCCTTGAATGTTTCCAGGGATGGGGCACCCACCACCTCTCTGGGCAACCTGTTATAGTGTTTCACCACCCTCATTGTCAAAACTTTTTCCTGGTATCAAGTCTGAATTTACCTCCCTCTATTTTAAAACCACTGCCCCTCACCAACAGGCCCTGCTGAAGAGTTTCTCCTTGCCTTACTTATAAGCCCCCTTGAGGTACTGGAAGGCTGCTATAAGGTCTCCCCAGAGCCTCCTCTTCTCCAGGCTGAACAGCCCCAACTCTCTCAGCCTGTCCTCATAGGAAAGGTGCTCCAGACCACTGATCATGTTTGTGGCCCTCCTCTGGACTTGCTCCAACAAGTACACATCCTTCTTTATGTTGGGGGCTCCAGAGTTGGATACAGTACTCCAGGTGGGGTCTCACCAGGGCAGAGTAGAGGGGCAGATCACTTCCCTTGACCTGCTGTCCATGCTTCTTTTCATGCCCCCAGGATGCAGTTGGCTTTCCGGGCTGCAAGTGTGCATTGCCAGCTCATGTTGAGCTTCTCATCCACCAGCACTCCCAAGTCCTTCTCCTCAGGGCTGCTCTCGATCCATTCTCCACCCAGCCTTTATTTGTGACTGGGATTGCCCTAACCCACCTGCAGGACCTTGCACTTGGCCTGGTTGAACTTCATGAGGTTGGCATGGGCCCACCTCTCCAGCCTGTCAAGGTCCCTCTGGATGGCATCCCTTCCCTCCAGCGTGTCAACTGCACCACACAGCTTGGTGGTGTTGGTGAATTTGCTGAGGGTGCACTCTATCCCACTGTCTGTGTTGTCAAACATGTTAAACAGGGCTGGCCTCAATATCAACTCCTGAGGATCTTCTCATATGAGGCTTTATTTCCTCACATTCTGTCCCACTTCATGTGGAAAATCTTCCCCTATTTATCTGTAACTATCACCATTTTTCTTGGTAAACTTTAAGTCTCTTACTGAGAATGAAAGCAAGGGTCACACAGACATCAGACGAATGGGATAGAAATACAGGCACTTCCCCATTAACTGTTAGTCTTCCTTCCAGAAATCTGGAAAACTAGCTGATGAGTAACAAAATTGGTCCATAATTTCCAAAAGCAACCCCTGCCCCCACCTCTGAACATCAACCTAAGATACAAGAAACCCAATCAAGTGCTGCACATGCCATATGGTGTAACAGAAGCCTTAATTTAATGTTTTCACCATAATACTGCACACAACATCTGAGTGCACCTGGAAGGATTTAAATACATACATAATACTGCCAATTTACAGCTACTCTTACTTTATTGTCTTGATGATGCACTTCATTAAAAAATTATTCTAAAGCTTCTAAAAGCAAAGTACCCGATATCCTTAGAACTACAATATCCTACATAAAGAATGCAAGAATTGCAGCTTTTTTTAAAAAGTAATTTCATAACAGTCTTCAAATAGCCTTTTGGGTATGACACTTAAAATGCTGGAAAACTTAACAGGGCTATCAGAAATCCAACTCTTCTCCCTCATCCCCTTGCTTCTTTTCTCATGGAGTAAGGAATTCCCTCAAGTCATGCAGTTACCTACAGAGACACAATGAGTGTTTTAGAAGAGACTCAAAGCCATTTACAGCTTGACCATGCATGGAAAATCCTGAGGTAAGTGCCTGCACCAAATAACAATATACTTAAGATACATTTGTCAAATGCCAAAATTATCTAAGACCAGATTAAAATCCAAAGACTTCTATCCAGTGTCAAAACCACTTCTGTGAATACCGTATGCCACTTACAGAATTAGGTAAGAGACACCACAGACTCAAATAACTACCCTGCCAGCCCAAGTAGTTTGTATGAGCCTAACATACACAGAAAAGGAATATCATCATCCTGAAAATCTTATTAGTCTGATTTATATTTTCCTTTCCTCAAAAGGAAACCATAAAGACAGCTTTGCTCCTAAGTCACAGGCTGTTGAGAGGTATTTACATACAATTCTGTAAGGCAGTGCTGTTTTCTCTCCCACACCAAGCTTCAAGGACAGAGGCATTGACAGTATCTATCTGTGCTAGAATTTAAAGGTACGAATTGCTGGTAGTTGTGGCCAGCATTCAGCCCACAGAGCTTGAATGAGCACCACCCCAACCACATTTCCACCTACTCTGTTCCTTCAATACAAGGCACTCTTTACTTATACAAGAATATTCATTATACAAATAATTAAGAGCCTTAGAACTCAGGGTCTAATTTTTTCCATCTCAGTTTCCATAAACAGAACTAATTTAAAATGCAACTATTCAAACATTATTCAAAATCATTTAAATTGTTCCTGCACAAGTGATTATGTTTGTTCAAGGATGGTTATCATCACGTCCACTATTTTTAATTCACCAGCTGGATTCACCAAGGCACTGGATGACTAATTGAATAAAAAGGTAAAAAACTATTTTAATAAAAATCTATTTGCAAATTTATGCAAGTTATGTACATACATGTCTTGAAGGTTTGTTTCTGAATCTGTTTGCAAGTAGATATTTTTAATTTCTGAAGGGAAACTATTTGTAATTGATAAAAGAAAGTTTGGCAAGTAACTCTATCTGTACTTTCTCTCCCAGAAAATAATCCAAGTAATAGCAAAAAGAGTTTCAGTTGACTATATAGCTTGAATTTATTTATTTTTAAAATTGCTCCCTGGAACACAATACTTAAGTATTGCAATTAGCACAGATTTCTACAGAATACTTTGGTGGAAAATATTATTCCATTTAATGAATGAAAATAAATAAAACAGGACAGACAGATTAGCATATACCTTCATCCCTATTCATAGAGCAGTCTAAAAAGAGAAAAATAAGTACTTATGTGTTGTTTACTATATGCTTCTTCCACAAAGAAGGAAGCATTTTATCAAGCCTCATCTTTACTCAGTGCTATATCATGTTAACAGATATCCTACGCTGAGCTGTCTACTCAATATACACAAATAATTGTTTCCTAATAGCTTAAGATGGTACAGAGGACCAGCCAGCAAGACACAATACCGTGCTGTACCTCAATACAAAGCCCTGCACGTGGGATAGAACGCCACGCCCAGGTATATGCTGGGTACAGACTGGATAGGAAGCAGTTTTTCAGGAAAGGAGCCAGGGGTCTGGTGAATAACAAGCTAAACACAGGTCAGCAGTGTGCCCTTGTGTTGCAAAGAGTCAACTGCACCCTGGTCCGAGTTAACAGAAGTCCTGCAGACTGAAAGAAGTAATCACCCCCCCTTTATCTGGCATAAGAAACGGCCTCTGGAGTACTGTGTCTAGTTTGGGGCTCTCCAGTACAATAACAACATTGGCATACTGGAACAAGTCAGTGGAGAGTTACTGAGGTGATTAGGTACTGGAGCACACAATGCATGAGGGTAAGAGAACAGAGCTGTTTGGTGTGAAGAGGCGGTGGTGGAGGGAAGCCTGATTACTGCCAATATCTACTATGGAGTAAGAAGTCAAGTGGTAATGGACACAATCTGTGATTAGAGAAATTCTTGTTAGACTGAGGGGGGAGGGGAGAAGCAAAAAAAAAAAAAATCCACGACCAAAAAAGCCATACAAAAACCCCCAAAACAACAACAAAAAAACTCAGTGAGGGTAACAGAAATTGAACAGAAACTCAGAGAGAGGAATCTCCATTCATGGAAATGTACAAAGCTCAACCGGGCGAGGCCCTGAACAACCTGACTTCAGCTGGTCCTGCTTTGAGTACATTTGGACCAGATTACCTCCAGAGGCTTTCCACTCTAAATTGTTCTATAATATTGTGCAAATAAACATTAATTACTGTTCAGCAGCAAAGGTTAACTCATAGATCCAAAGTTCAAGTTGTAGTCATAGATCCAAAGTTCAAATTGTAGTGAAATTACTCTCAAGTAGTACTACTTTGCCAAGAAGGACCAACTGGAATCCTTTGGTCTAAATTTGGACAATATAAACTTTTAACTGAATAAATAGAAACAGAATGAAAAAAAAAAATAGAGCTACAGAATATGGTGTGGTTTGACTTCACTAAGTAGGAGATGTGCAAGACAAAGATGGGGAAACTGTGGAATTGCTACAGAGGAGGGTATCTGCTGCAGACCAGGTTGGTCCGAGTTTTGGATTCTGACAAATTGCCAAGCTAGCTTAAGAAACCCAAATCATGAAACACCTCAGTTTTAATGACAACTCCCCTCCCACCCCTGCCCCTGAGGATTTCATGGCCAGTCCCTTCAAATTAATGTACCCATTTTAGTCCTGAACTTTAATACTCCTATCTTTCCAAAAACAGTTGATTTAAATCTCTTTCTAGGAAGACAACTTCAGAGTTCAATACTAAGTTCTTTCAAGACTAAGTAAAAAAAAAAAAAAAAAAAAAAAAAATCTAGCATTTTTGCTTGAAGCAGCAATAAAGATACCTCACCTTGCTCTCTGGAGAGAAGATAAATATATCTCAACATATAATTAGGATCCAAAGAGCCAAAGTCTTAAGGATATTCACAAAACTAATGATAACTTATGCCATACTTGCCAAACAATATTCATTAAAGCAACCTACAAAATATAATTTAGTAACTGTGCAAGTTGCTATAAAAATTAAATTAGATTTCCTTTAATTTGTCAACTATGTTATTGAAGATATATGAAAGAGGTAAGAAAAGATTTTTTCAAAGGCGTTTAAGACAACTCTTATACTGGAGGCTTACTGAACACCCTTCCAGACAAGCATAGTCTTTTGTATCCACTGTGACCAGACTATTTGGAAAAAGAAGCCGGAATAATATCAGTGACAGATGAACACAAAAAGAAAAAAGACATGAAGAAAACAGTAAGTCAAGATAAGCTTAATAACAATTCTTCACTGCTTGATAACTCTCTTGAGGTTATTTTCACAAATTTAGAAAACACAGGTGTATGAGTACAGCAAGTCCTGGCTTGCCAGTAAGTTCCCTCTAAATCAGATCAGTCACTGTATCAGTTACTGGACTAACAACAAAACACTGAATGTTCCCTTTTCTCATTATGAACATATTATGCTGGAATTTATGACCAAGAATGCTATCCCTGAGAATTACTTCTTGGTGGAGAAACTAAGTAGAAATTTGTTTGGACAAAGCTATTTATATCACACCAGTCTGCAGGCATCTGCCATAAGTATTACTCTATTTTGCTAATATCTTTCTCATCTGTTCTACAGGAGCACACACAGTCACATATTGTGTTACAGAATTACCATGAAAGTACCATTAATTGTGTATTTGGAGCAAATCCATTATACGACTGCCATAAACAGTCCTAATCCAACACCCAATCAGCAGAAAGTCTTCATTCACTACCAGGTAACATTTCAATATGCCTGTTCAACTTGCAATTTATTTCATCTTCAAATAGTGCCTGACAGGGTTTTTCTGTTTGGCTGGGTTTTTTTAAGTGGATTTTTAAAGTTATTTTTTAAGACATGCAACATAAGATGGGATCTATCTGCCTAAAATCAGCAACTCACAGCAGTGGCAAAAGAGAGAGCCACCCAGAGCAGTGGCAAAATCTCCACAGGGGTCTCCTATCTGCCTAACTAAACAAAACACATGGTTGCATTTGTACACTTCTAGCATATGCAGATGATATAATCTACCACAAACACCTGCAATCTTTGCCTTTTCACCTGCTACTAACTCATGCAGAATCACTTGTTTTTTTTTTAAACTTACACAGTGTGACTGATATCATTCAGCTGATTATTCTCATCCTCAAGTGCAGGACTGTAGAGTTCACATCGTTTCCATCCATCTTCTGTTTTAACCCATCTCCATCCAGGGGATCTCCAGTCTTGGCCCAAAAATGGCATGGTTTCTCTATAAGCAGCAAGAAGATTGACTGTGTATTATTAAAATATTAAGAAAAGTTGCAAAACTTCTTGTCATTATTTTTCTCTTTATCCTAAAAAAAAGGATAATTAATACCTCGAGGAAAGAAAGTTCTCTGTAGAGCATCCTTTTAAGAAAGGATAAGTTACAAAAGAAAACGAGGATAAATTTAAGAAAAAAACTTCCTGAAAACAATACAGGAAAATATGGAGTATTTTGTTCAAGTGGATGGAAGTAGCTGAACTTCGAAGCTAATCCTAACTTACAGAATAGGATGCTTAGCACACTTTATAAGTTCTCACACTTCGGAAGAAACCCTTGCAGTTTCAAGGTATCAGGCCACCAGTGTGACTGCTACGTATAACTTCCTCCTAGAGAGCCGACATGGACAGAGTGAGAGTGATGGACTTCACTTGCAGCAGAGAAGCAGCAATACGCTTCATTGATATAAACCAGTGATTTAACAAAGCTCGATAGTAAATGTGACAGTGGTTTAACAAGATTGGATGGCAAGGCACACTGGATTTACCAAACAGAGAACAGCGTCAGATAAAACTGTCAGGGAGACCCTCCCATTGGGTCATGAGATTCAGAAAGGACTCCCTTGCTTTCTAAACTCTTCTCAGAGAGGAGTCCAGGTGCAGCTCAATCCAATCCTAGTCCCAGGCTTGGCCAACAATTTTATGTCTAAAGGATAACAGACACACAATCAGTCTTGTATATCACTTAGCTAAGGTTACAAAGTTTCAGCAATCTTATTCCCAAATCACTTACCAACAATCTGTTGCAACAAGGAACCTCTCAGCCTGGAGGGGTAACCTTGAGAGGCCTCCCTATTCAAGGGGAGATTGTGAGGTGCAGCCCGCTGCTGTGCAGGTGAGCTCAAAGGGCTCTTGGCCTGCTCACTATTTATGGAGTAAGAGAATTGACTCATAGTCTTATTTGCATACCAACTGTAGATGTTAGTTTCTTCCAAATTTGGCATGAGTTGGACACTGATCACCACTGTGGTTAGGTGGGCACATCGCCATAAATCAGCCCTTGGCTGGAAGCACACTGTCACAGAGCTGTACTGGCATTTAAAATGACATGCTTCCATTGTTACATGCTCTGAACCAGACTGCTTCCCAGACCTTTACAACCTGAAAAGTGATGGTCTTTCACTACAAAGTTTCAACATAGAATATTTTTTCTTTTGAGGAGGAATGACAGAACACTCACATTAAGTGTTTTCAAAATAACAATGGTATCAGGAAATGGACACACACAAAGACTACTGATGTCTGCTCCAGAAATCCTGGAAAACCATACTTAAGACAAAAAAGCTCACAGAGACGTGAATGATTTCTGTATGCATATGATATACTCAATTCATCACCTTTCTAAGAAAAAAAAAAAAAGCTATTAAAAAAAATCACAGATTACTTTAAGTTCTTTAAAATTACTTAAACATTTGCAGAAGATTACCGAAATCTGGGAGGCTAGTGCATGTTGACCTATTTATTTTTTTTTCCCCAAAGAAACAGATAATCTTAGTCCAAGACATAGTTTCACTACTGCACCAGCTAAGAGCGCATCCATCAGTAGCAATTCCACAAAATGACCTGTATTCATGCTCAAAAGTTTTAGCTCATGGATTCAGAAATGTAAGAGTATTCTTTTAGTAACAGTGCATATGCACCTAGGGGAAAAAAAAAAAAATCCCACTGCTTCTCAATTCCAGCAGGATTGAAGTAAAGATTTGGTTGTTGTTCATAAGTAAATGACCAAGTTTTAAGAAGCTGCAGTGCATCACAAACACCTCTCCTACAAATCTCATATGAGAGGTGATCATACAGTAAGACTGCCTGGACAAGTATGAAGATTCATGCTTTTGCTCTGCCTCCATTCAAACTTTGCTTCCCAGTACAGCACTGCACTAAAACTTCCCTCTGGCTTCCAGACCAGAGCTTGCTTTCATGAGTTCCTGTGTACTTTACATGGTATACCTTCAGCAATAGCAAGCAACTGTTTACTTGTTAAAACTTTCACCACAACAAAAGATGAGCTCCCTAGACTTAGATTTTGGGGAAAATGCAGTGGAACAAGGTTCTTTAAAGAAAAAAAAAAAAAAAAAAAAAAAAAAAAAAAAGGACTGGGAAAGGAATGTCATCATCTGCAAAGAACAAGGGTTTAAGACAAGACATTGATCACATTTAACTTATTCCTAAAAACAAATAAGAACAAAAGTTCTTCACATTGCATCATATACCTTTTCCTCAGGAGAGGGGGTAAAAGGACTGAGGAAAGAATAATGACCAGAAAGAAGCACAGAACAGGAGGGCTATGTATGCCAGTTTAGTACAGCTTGAGATTACTGTAACTGCTCTAGCCGTCCTTGCACTTGTAAGGTAGTTCTGCTTTCCGTGAGGCACATTGCTCACGTCGTGAGCAAACATCACTGCAAAGCCAGTCAGAATTGCAGCAAGTCATCCTGTTATTCTGCCAATGTACTAGAGATCGCTTCTGTCTATATATTCCTGTACTTAAGAACATTTAACTATGAACCAAACCATTCTTGTTACTCAGTAGCGAGACTGTTGCCAACGAGATGGGAACAGGCAAGGTTTTCTTGTTTCCTAACAATCCAACAGCACATGTATCTCCTCCTTTAGCACACTAACAAAGTATTTCCAGCAGCTCAACTTGCACTAGAAACCGCTCCTTTCCACTCTCACTACAGGTAGGTGACTTCAGCTCTACCCTCTTCTCGGGGCCAGCCCAGTCAGCCTCTGTGACTCAGAGGTCAGAGTCTGCTTACAGACTTCATCCCGCCCCATGTTTTTCCACGCCACACGACTGTCTCAAAGCAAGCCTCAAACTTCCGCGGGGCAGTGATTCGCCAGCTCCTCAGTTTTGCTCTTGCCCACCCCTATTCTCATTGTTGTTTTCCCACACAACACTTCCAGGGCATTTCTCCATTCCCAACAGGCACAAGCGCTCCTCCTCTCCAAACGAGCTGCCTACCCTAGGCGTCTCCCCTCTCCCAGCCCTTGCTTCTCCCAATTCTCCCACCCTCATGCAGCCTATCGACATCCCAGCACCCCACTTCCCCAGGCAGGCTCCAGAAGCCCCCTGGGCCCTAGTCCCACACCCACCCTGACCCTAACACCGTGCCCCAAACTATACACGTCCCTAAGGCCCCACCCCAAACCCCT
>WHYT01017166.1:424007-443160 GCA_009806455.1 Tetrax tetrax | reverse complement strand
GGGGGGGGGACAACCCGACCGTCCTTCAGTCCGCGTCTGAGAGGCGTTACGCGAGGGCTGGAGCCGCCCCGCGCTGGGTTTTGTGACGGGGGAATTTTGGGGATTTGGGAAACGCATCCATGGGAAACCGAGCTCGTGGGGCTCCCTTGTTTCTTACAGCTTTAAGTCATGAGTGTCTGGTTGTACAAATATGTCCGCTTTCCCTTAAAAAACAGTAATTTTCCCCTGTGTGAATGTGGAGAAAGGTATACAAAGAGAAAGTCCAGGAGCTAAAACCAAAACTCTGTTTTAAAACATTGTAATCCGTCTTAAATACTTGGTGCTGCAGAACACGGGGTTGGCCTTTAATTACTGGAATGCTTGGGATGCACCATACCGCAGTGGTCGCAACTTGTCCCTGCCTGGAAGCATTCCCGAATCCTTCTGCAGCTCATTCCTGTGTGAAGCTGGAGGTCACTATCTTGGAGCAGCGGTGCTGTACAAACACAGAGCTCAGCGTAGGCTCAGATGTTTTTAGGAGGTTTAGGTTGGATATTAGGAAACATTTCTTTACTGAAAGAGTGGTCAGGCACTGGGACAGGCTGCCAAAGGAAGTGGTGGAATCACCATCCCTGAAGGTGTTCAAAGGACATGTAGACGTGACACTTTCAGGACATGGTTTAGTGGACATAAAATAGAATCATAGAATAGTTTGGGTTGGAAGGGACCTTTAAAGATCATGCCGTCCAACCCCCCTGCAAGGAGCAGGGAAATCTCCAACCAGATCAGGTTGCTCAGAGCCCTATCCAACTTGGCCCTGAATGTTTCCAGGGATGGGGCTTCCACCACCTCTCTGGACAACCTGTGCCGCTGTTCTACCACTCTCAGTGTAAAAAAAAAAATTCCTAATGTCTAATCTGAATCTACCTCTATTTTAAAACCATTACCTCTCATCCTATCACAACAGGCCCTGCTGAGGAGTTTTTCCGCATCTTTCCTGTGGGCACCCTTTAGGTACTGGAAAGCCGCTGTAAGATCTTCCCGGAACCTTCTCTTCTCCAGGCTGAGGAGCCCCAACTGTCTCATAGGAGAGGTGCTCCAGCCTGCTGACATGGTTATGCTAGGTTGTTGAGTGGACTTGATGATCTTAGAGGTCTTTTCCAATCTTAAACATTCTATGATTGTATGTCTTAGAAGGCCTTATTTTCTGGTTTTGGGCTTGGAACAGTTGCATGAGTAGTTCTTTTTGACTGGGATTGAGTATGTTCTCAATATGTCAATTTTAGTAATTAAATTACTTAGAGGTAAGATTCATCTCTTTTTTTGAAGAGAGAAAAAAAAGGCTCTACCCTTGTCTTTTTCAAGACCCTGTAGTCCTGACACAATCCAGCTGTGGCGGAGGTGCTGCCCTTGCATGGCAAAAGGCTGTAGGCCACGCTGCCTGCCAGCCTGGTCGTCGCATGGGAGAGCATGGCAAGTGAAAAGAGTTTCCGAGCCTCACACTGGAAAAGGATGTGGGACAATATTGATGGTTTATGCTGGTCTGGAACTTTCTGTGAGGCAGCATGCTCTCTCATCGTGGTTTTAGCCTTGCTAGCCCCCACTTTCATGTCCCCAGCTCGTCTAGATTCCTGCTGATGTTGCTGGCTGCTGTGGGCAGCCTTCAATCAAACACAGCTAGCCAGGCAGCTGAGTCTGCCTGCAGTTATCCTCACGTTCACTGGCCTGAATTATTCTCTCATAAATGTATGTCTGAACCATGCTACTCTGCCAGGAACTTGTAACGCTCCTTGCCCAGCCCATGAAAGGGTCTTTTTTCCTCTTGGATCCAGATCTAGAAAATTCCTTCATAATCTGGCAAAAAATCAACCCACCACATCTCCCTTAATTATCAAGCCCAGCTGGTGTATGGTACCCCCCAATGAATAACTCACATAGGAAGGACACAGTATGGAAGGAGGAAGCAGAGGAAGCGATGTGTTTCTTGTACTTTTCTCTTTTACAGTATATGTTCTAGAAAGGCAAGGACAAGTGTGCCTTCCCAGCTTGGGCAGTCACACCCAAGTAAAAAATGACTTGTGCTGCGAATTTAATAAAGTCATTAATAGTTGACTGTCCTGGTTTCATCAGGGATGGAGTTAATTTTCCTCTCAGTAGCTGACTTGTTTTGGATTTTGGATGTGAAGAATGTTGACAAACATACTGATGTTATGAGTTGTTGCTAATGAGACCAAGGTCACTGTCTGGCTTTCCAAGGTCTCGCTAGTGTGCAGGTGTAGGACACTGGGAGGGATATAGCCAGAACAGTTGACCCAGCTTGTCTCAATTCATGAGTTTTCCTTTCTTCCCAGTTCTCTCCCGCATTCAGCTGAGGAGGAGGAGGGAGAGTGAGCAACTGTGTGGTGACCAGGGCTAAATCACAACCTGAGGTACATAAGTAATTGTTTTCCAGGACAACTCTCTTTCCTCAATATTCACTGCTGCTCATATCCAGTTATTATATTTACCTGGTTGCTTCAGTGTATTTGTATTAATTATACGTTAGAGGGAGCTGCAACAATGTGGATTATTTTTTTTTTTTCAGTACATGGCCATTTGTTATAAGACTTTGTGTATATGTGATTTCATTCCAAACGTCTAAAAATCTTGTGCTAATTCACCAAGCAGATGTAAAGTGATTATTGTCCAAAGTTAATGTTGAGCCATTCTCTCTACTGAAAGTGAATTTTAGCTCTCTATGCTCCCTAATAGAAGTCTTTTTGCTATTTAGTATTTATAATATCTGTCCATTTCCATTTTTTTTTTTTTAACAAAAGCTGATAAATTTTACAATGATCAAATGTAGAGATATTTTCCATGGAAAGAATGAGTTGCTATCTTGAGAGTCCAAGCTCCTACCTATAAAAAATTCATCTGGTGGATTTAGGTTCTATTGAAATTGATTTTAAAATATTTTTTATGTGTACTGTGTGTCTACATTAAAAATGTACAAAAGAAAATATGTTGTTCATTTTGGGAGGATTTGAAACGTTAAAATAACATTATGGAATGTGTAAACTTTAAAGACTATTCTGATCAACAATGAGCAGCTCAAACAATTCTTGAGTAATTTAATAATTATGGACACTATTCTGTTTCAGACATTCTTCATAAAACTCTGAGTGATTTTTTCTACTCTGGTGTCACAGTCCTCATCTGGACCTTCTCTATCACGTTTTGTTTAATACTAAAGCAGTTAAAACCTTTGCAGTGGAAACTGAACAAACTGATCAGCAGTGTGACTGTTACTAGTTTTGATTATTTCAGAGGGATCTAAAGTGAAGATTGCATTAAACTCAGACGGTGTCTTGCAATTGGATGTGGGGTGCTTTGTAATTGCGATGGTTACCCTTGTTGTTGATAGTAGGTCCATGTGACTAGTATAGATGAGACAGTCTAGATCATTGCCACTCTAACACGACATTAGGACAGCTAAATAAAATGGCAAATTCCATTTTTCTCGTTTCTTTCCTATTACATTACTTAAATTGTTAATTCTATCTAATAAACCGCAGCAAAGGTGAATTCTCTAAATGACCTTGTACTGATGGAAAGCCAAGCTATTTTGCTTTTAAATTATTTTGCTTGTAAGACCTGAAACACATGATTAAAAGCAAAATAATTGGCGTTATTTAGGGTGACTTAGGATAACCTCATGGAGAAGGAGAAGCAATTTTTCATCAATATTCATATTTCCTAAACTACCTGGTTTGGAAATACGCATCACTTTTTAGGATTGCCTTTCAATTTTTCATATAAATCATCTGAAAACAAAGGTTGTGGTAGATGCAAACAGCCTTCTTTCCCTTGGGAGAGTAATTTTCATTTTGCTGAGTAATCTCTATACATATTTCAAAGGATTCAATAGTTATGTCAAATAATACCACAGCCTGAGTCAGTTACTTAGCAACACTTAACACTAACAGAAAGAAACAGGAAAGTGATGCAGGAGCATTAAAATCTTTAGACAGCAGAAGAGCGCTCATGACAATAATGAAGACAGAAGTCATAGTATTTTATAGGTAAAACAAAACTGGAAAAAAACCCCACTTAATCCAAGCAATTTTCATTTTTCCAAGCAGTCAGGAGCTTATAGTTTTGTTTTTCAGGAAAGATTCCAACCTATATAAAAAATCAAAACTTGGACAAAAGCCTTATTGTCCTAGATATTACTTAATGTGTAATTTTCAGAAGTTCCTTTTGTAGTTGGCATAATTTTTTTCTAAATCTTTATCATCAGTACTGCCAAAACAAGAGGTAATGTTGCTACTCTTCCTTCGTTATATTTATTATGCTCCCCGACTTATGAGGAGAGACTTCCAACAGCGCTGTCAGGAACCAGCCCGGCCTGGCCACGTAACCCACTGAACTAGGCCTAGACCTGCAGACTGACTTCCCAGCTTGACCTTGGACCTGTCTCACCACCCACCTGGTGGTCTGGGCCCTTGGTTGAACCTGGCCACCATCTTATGAGCCAGCCCTCAGGCGGCACCATCTGCTTGCCTCAGGCGGACAGGCCCTGGCCGGCGAGGCCCCTGCCTTGCCGGCCGCAGGTTCTCTTCTGGCTCCCCAATCCGCAGGGATGTCATGTCATCAGACAAATTGCTGACCATGGGAAACGGAAATCCTTTATGAAAAGAAACATCTTAAATGAGCTTTGTGAAAAAAGCTAATTCACAGATATATATTAACAATTACATTCAAAGACATAATTATTTTCAGCAAAGATTCACAAATCAATGTTGGATGTAGAATTTTAATATGAAAGATGTTTTACCATATGGTATTTCACTGGTGGATGTAAAACCAGATTTATTTCGGTTGAAAGAAACAGTATATAGTGAAGGGCAAAGAATTCTGAAAACTGGTAATTATTCTAGGAAAAATGATGGTAAGAGTTTGCTAGGAAATAACATTAAGGGAGAAGTAAAAGAAGTTTCTGTGTTGCAGTAAAAAACATTATTTTAGTTAAACTCCAGAGAAAGAATCTGAAAAACAGCGTGTACCCTATCTTGAGACAAATCTTTAATTGAAAACACTGGGACACCAACAGAAATTGCACTGTTAGATCAATGACAGACTGGACACTTGCAACTAACTCATTCGCAGCGGGGGAAATGTGAGGTGAAAACTAAGTTTCAGAAAGTAAATTTTCATTTTTCAGAAAATATGAGCTTTGTCTATGTAAGAGAGAGATAAGTAAGAAAGGAAATAAATTATTTTAGGGAGTAACTTCATGGGGTGGAATTTTGTGGCAGTTCAAGCTATAGGAATTGGTAAGAAATTATTTATAAAAGTGAGAGCTGTTGCTTTTAAGCTAGTGAAGGATAGCAAGGGATTTTCTAACCTTCTACTTGAAATCTGTAATCAGAAAAACCCCAGTTTTTAGAAGCAGACCTCTCATATTAGTAAGTTACTGACTGTTTTCATCATATTTGTATGCATCCATACAACAAATAAACTTTTTTGGATCAGTGGTTTTGAATATATTCATAAGAGAAAGTGACTGCTGCAGCAAGAGCTACGGACATAACAGCTTGAGGAGAAAATGGACTGAAACTGAAGACAATGTTGTAATAATTAAAATTGGTATAAAATTATTCTATAAATGAGGAGATATCTAACTGTTATAGGAGAGAGATTCTCTCTCCTTTCCTCTTTCTTTCAGCTTTTCCCATAGGAAGAACTGGAACAAAGAAATCTGATTTTAAAGAGAAGCTTAATCAGTATATGAAGGGGGCTATATGACGTAGTTGAATCTGTCTGAAGGGAACCGAATTAAAACTACTAGAGAAAAAGTATTAAACTATTAAACTGAACAGTCTGTTGTTCTAGAAAGTGATATGTATTGGTGTTTACTAAAATTCTCAACTGAAGGAGTGGCAAACAGAACTGCTAGCTGCAAAGGGTAGATTTCCAGAGGAAGACAGAGATAGAGGAAAATAGAGGCTTCCAGAGAAAGAGAAAGATAGCTAGAGAGTATTTAGAGAAATTAGAAGTTCATCAGTTTGACTGGACCTGATAAGTTGGGTTACTCAGACAGTAAGCATTCTTAAAAATAGTAGCACTTATGTAGAAAACATACAGAGGATTGGAGAAGTACAGCAGAATTGCAAAAGGGCAAATACAGTGTCTATTTAAAAAAAAAAAAGAAAAAATAGGAACATGAAATTATAGTTTGTAAATTTAACTTGGACTTCTGGTGGAAGAAATCTGGAACTAACGTGATCTCTTTAGTGAGCTGGAATATAGAATATAGAGTGGATGCATGGTAAATTTGTTGATGGTAGGAAACTGGCAGGATCTCTAAACATGTGGAAAGATATGTTAAGGATTAAAAATTACCTTGGAGAAGTGGTTTGAAAAACAGAATTAAATTCCCTACAGACCTTCTTTTAAATATCTACTCATAATTAAAATGTCTGTCCATCGTATGCCTCTATCCCATCTAGCTATGCCTGTGATACAACCACTGTTCCATGGGATTGCATGAAACCAAACTGAATTACTAGTGCTATCAGTGACTGTCTTCATCTTAACAGCAGAAGCTGCATCTGATGTAACTAACATTATTTGTTACTGCATTCAGGAAATAAAAAAATAAAGCATTTTCAAGAAAAAAAAATACCGAACTTAGCTTTTTCTTATTTGGGTGAAACACCCTTAAATAATAGTTGTCTTAATTGACTTATGTTGTCTTGCTTATGGCATTGTGAGAAAAAAATCAGGCTCTCTGATTTATCAAAATATTTAATGGAAGCCAGCGAACACATTTTAATATATGTTTCATGTATGTGAGATGCAGAATCCTAACTTACAGTAATGCAAGGTGAAAATAAATGTGTTCTTGGTTTACGCATACGCTTGGTTATCACACTTTAACTCACTGGTGTTAAAGAAATGTGGTTCTGGCTTTCTAAATGTCCTGTTTCAGGTTTGCTTTCTGAAGTGAACTGCAGATGCATAGTTAGAAAAGAGAAAAGGTCTTGTACAATAAAAAATCTGATTGAAGACCCTTAAAGTCAGTGTGTCTTTCCACTGACATAGCAGAGTCCAAAGTAATTTCTAAAACAAGCTCACCGCTTTCTTACTTCAACTACTTTGATACTGTGTTATTTTTCAGAGCTGGGAAATCTTCCACTCTTACTGGAAATTTTTCTCTGGTAAACTTTTTTTGTGTTGAACTGAATGGCTTAATTTCATGAGGTTTTGGTAGTTTTCAATTTCCATGCCTTATATTCTTGCAATTTTGACAAAGTAAAGGAGAGGTGGAGGCTAGGATGATGTCGAGGCACAAGGAGGAAGAGGAGATGCTGAAGTAAAAACAATCATTTCCATAGATATAGATAGCAGAGTTAGGGTTTTGGGATAATCATATGATGAACACCTGAATATTGTAAATTCTGCTGGCGTGTGTCTGCTTCTGTGGGATGCAGGCTTTGCCCTGATGCTCATTTTTTATTATAAAAGTAGTTAGTACCATGGGTTATGTTTATTACCTCATTCTAAGATTTAAAACAAGAACAAAATTGTGTGACTTTTTGACAAGAAGTGATCTTTCAGTGGTTTTGGGGCACTGAGTCATAGACGATTGTGTGTCGGATTGGTTTTTAATGGCTACTTTATTTGAGATGTGTTATGGCTGCCATTAATAGTGACAGATAGATGAGCAGATACAGTTTATGCTTTCATCTCTTTCAGGTGTCCTGTAATGGCTTTGAAGCCTCACATTTTCACTCTTTCCTTTCTCAGTTACGATGGCATTCTCTACAAAGCCATTGTTCCTTCTCGAGCTCAGGCTGTTCATGGCTTTGGCCATGAGAGTAACCATCATATTTAAAATGCACCCCCTCCTCACAGCAGTGGGGAAATTAGTGTTTCAGTCTAGTCTTTGGGCACATGTAAGCCTGCCTATTAAGCTTTTTTTTTGATAAATCAATTGTGATTATAAATAACATAATAATGTTTGGTTTTAATAGAGTAATTTGCAGTGCCTCTGGAGGAGAGTGACACCAATGGATTACCAATCTGACCCAGAGATAAGACAGCAAGCAAGCTGACAAAGCCTTTAGTTGGTAAGGTATTAGAGCAATAGGGTTCAGGACAATTATATCCTTTCTTGGAAAGATGTGAAGATAAGTGATTCTAATGAGTGAAACCAAAACATGAAGGTTGGCTATTAGAGGGGTTGCTCTATAGTATATGGTCTATATATTGTATATTTACAGTGGATTTAACTACTCGAAGGTCTACCAGAGATTAGTACGTGATCTGTACGTGATTCTGTACCTCATCAATAGTAGTCCTCACGATTAGTAATCCTGTGTGACCTGTGGTTGTAAAGAGCTCCCTTTGGAAACACTAAACAGTAGAAGTCTTAAAAAGTAATATATTTTCTGAAATAGAAGCACAGTATACTTTTATGGTCTTTATTCATAGTCTTGCTCACCATGTAATTACGATCCCTAAATTCACATTTTCTACTGAAGAATCTGAAATGGTAGCTTTTTATTGTTATTGTGAATTTGTCCAGTAAAGCTTTATGGGTTGAACTTCCTGCATTTGGTTATTTGTTCTTTGCTGTCTTTATTGATGTGAATACCACTTTGTATGACAGCCTTCCTAAAGTGGCATCCAAGCCCCAAGGGAGTGAAGGAGGATTTTGACCTTTATTTCACAGGAAATGAATCAGGCTTGTTTATACAGAAGAAAAGCAACTGCATATATGTGACTACAGTTCTAAACTTTATAGTTAAATCAGTGCCAGTCTAGTACTAAAAACAACCATGAAAGATCTGGGCAAATTTCAGGTTTGTTTTCTTGGTGGTTTTTTTCCTTTTTTTTTTTTCCTTGTAAGAAGGAAGAAATAAAAGCAGCATTTTTTCAGAGTCACAAATATATTTCTGCATAGATCTTGGGACTATTCTACTACACAGAGTAGGACTCCTTGGCAGTCTGTTTATCCAGTTCTCAGCAAAGTCTGGAACTATTAATTCTGAGTTTACATTTCTTCACATGTTTATTGGAAACTTTGGTTATGATTTTATGGAGACCTTAAATACAAAATCTATGGAAGTGGATAGGAATTTTTAGGAAGCACTAAAAGGCCTTGTGCTTAGCAAAATTCTTTTTCCTGGTGTATTTTGATAGAAAAAGGAGGATTATAATTAAACTAAACATAGTCTTTTTCAGAAGCACATAGGGCTGGAAGACACATAGATTTCATTCCATCATTCTTTGAACAATATGCAAATAATTAAATAATTTAAAAATCCTATTAGGATAACACTGGCTCATTAACAGCTATATTAAACTAAAGGAACAGCAGGAAGTGAGCAATGTGCCTTTCAAGTTGGAAATTTATACTAGCAAATACCAATAAACAATGTGATTAGTCTTGCTGATAGCATCGGGAATGCTATTTAGACTGACATTGCATAGCGCGGTGTACAGTTATCCCATCATCTAGAGTCAAGAATCTCGTACGTATTCTTCACCTGCAGGCACCCTCATTGAATGAACATAACATTTACTGCAGCAATGATCGACTATCTTCACCCAAAGGATAAATAAATATCTTCAAAACTCTGAGAATGGAATAGGAAGCAGATTTCCTGGATTCTTGTTTTTTTTTCTTCCTTTTCTCCTGCTTCTTTCTTCCTACCTTGACTTTCTAGGTTTCAAACAGTGTACGTCCTACACTGTTCCTCAGTGAAAAGCCAAAGGACTTGCACGTGCACAGCAAGTGGGCTGGTGGCCTGTCTCCTTTCAGTTGGTTTCTGGGTTCTGTGGAGGTTTTTGTTCAGCTCTGACCTGAGAAAAAGCCTGCCCTGAACCAGCATTGTCTCCTCAGGCTGTGGTCATTCTCTACTCTTTTGAAGATATGGTGTTTAGCATCTAGATCATCCTGTGGGCCCTTTGAGGAGACAAAGTGGTACCCAATGACTGCATCCACACTGTCATATTAAACACATAGAAAATGAATTTTAGGGCGAAATGGAATTCTTTTACATCTGATGTAATGTAACAGGCCTCTCGGATCTCTGGTGTATGTCACTAGTATCACCCAAAGGAAACTCTGGGTGTGTACAGTGCTTACAACATCCTGCAGAACGCATCACCTGTGGTGTGGATCTGGCACTATGCAGGCTCTGCACGTTCCAGCTGCTCTCGCAGAAAGCCAACCTGAGGGAGAACTCCTGAGGATCTTTCATAGAAAACAACCAGAATGCAGGCTGCGTGTGAGGACAGTATGTAAATCAGAAAGATGTGCAGTCTCTAATGGTCTGTATGTAATTGTTTCACTTTCCCAAAGCTGAAGAACTAATACAATGGGGGAGGTTAGCAGTCACTCCTAATCACTAGCAGTAGGTCTTTGGGATGAACTGGTATTTGGAGCACTCTGTAAAGTACAGTAAAGATGTAGCCAATGATTTGGAGCACTCTATAAAGTACAGTAAAGATGTAGCCAATTTGTTTAAAGACATAGCTAACTTGTATAAAGATGGCCCTGGCAGATCCTTTATATTCTATGATTGTTCTACAGGTCCGGTTCTGTGATGCCACCAGTTGTGAAAACTGCTGAAACTGGAAGGAATTTTGCCTAGGTGATGGCAGCAGGATTGCACCCCATATAATTCTGTTCTATGGCATCTTCATAACATTTACATCAATAGTCTTGAAAGAATATACTTATAATTGTACTAGTAATTAATTATTGCTGTTAACCACTACCCTTATATTAATTCTTCAACTTTGGGAGGATGCAGCAGTTACCTATTGATCATTAGACCTAGCACATCATTGTGATTTACCTGTCTGACAGATATTACTATTTGTTGTTGCTAAATTAAAACCAGTTAATCGCTTTCCTGTATTCATTTATATTAAGGAGATCATTTCCTGATTAAATTTGCTGACAGCTCTAAAATGTAAATGCATGCCATGTGCTATTTTTCTGCCCCTATTTTATAGCACAGTTGTATTTTATTCATTTAATTAAATAAAAAAAAAATGAGGGAAGAAGTCATTTATAACTTAGATACTAGATCTTTCAGCTCCAGAGTTGGGATCTGTACAAAATGTATTTGGCATAGTACAGGTAAGGGGAAAAGTACTTTTTTCAACCCTTAAAGCTGGGCTAGGTTGAGTTCGTATAGTAACAGATGAAGTTTCATCTGGATATAACTACCATTTTGGATGCTTATTCCTTTGGTAGTCACTTCCATGCTTGTTATGGAAACTACCTGTTTTAGGGAGTATTAATAACTGGAATAAAATCTCACATCTGTGAGATCAACTGAGCTCAGTCACTTTAGTCAGAATTTGGCAGGGTGAAGACTGGCCCCAATATGCTGTTCTTGTGTAAGAAGTTAAGTAGGAGCTGCATCATCTCTTGAACACATGCTATGCTATTCCATAACATTATGGCTCTGGCACTCTGGAACAGCTATTTGCCAAAATATCTGCACTCAGAATCAGTGGAACCCCTAGGTTATGGAGCCCAATGCTTGTGTATATGGGTACAAGATTTAGGCTATGTACTTCTAAAATAGCTCCTGTCTATTTCTCAATGCAGCCTCAGTCACATCTCATGGATCTTGGAGCAGGTGCACTTCTAGAACATCCAGCTCTTAGTCCTTTTCATGGGATCACAGAAAATAAATTAGCACTGACAATGCTCTCCTAAGTCCAGTGGCTTTCATATGAGGATGCTGAAGGCAATTTCCACCCATAATTATGCCGTAACTGATTAGTCGGCATGGCTAGCAATGTGGCATGATTTTCTTGGGACTTGGTTCAAAGCCTTGCACTTGGCACCTTCTGGTCTTGCAGGCCTTCTTCAGTGCTAAGGGAGTAGAACCGCCTGCACATTTGCTCCAGAAGTTGGCAGAACCTTCCTGTGGGTGAAGAAGGAGGAATGAGACAGGTGACAGAGTGCTCTGTATGGTTTTTATCCTCCTTATCTAAGACCAGCACATCCTTATACTCACCTTTTATTGTATCCTACCTGATATAAGTGTGGTAGAAAGAGAGGCAGTGGGTTAATTATAAAGAGATAAAGACAGGATTTTTCAAATAAAACTGTGCCTGTCTGGAGAATTTGTTTTACTTTCACATCAGAAAAGTTACTGAATTAAGACCAATTAGAAATTATTTACCCTTACTTGAGGCCATCCATATGATCACTTCGAGGGAGGTGATTCTGCCCCTCTGCTCTGGTGAGACCCCACCTGCAGTACTGCATCCAGCTCTGGAGCTCTCTACACAAGAAGAACGTGGACCAGTTGGAGAGGGTCCAGAGGAGGGCCATGAAGATGATGAGAGGGCTGGAGCACCTCTCCTATGAGGACAGGCTGAGAGAGTTGGGGCTGTTCAGCCTGGAGAAGAGGAGGCTCCGGGGAGACCAGATAGCTGCCTTCCAGTACCTAAAGGGGTCCTACAGGAAAGATAGGGAGAAACTCTTCAGTAGGGCCTGTTGCAATAGGATGAGGGGTAATGGTTTTAAAATAGAAGGAGATAGAATCAGATTAGATACTAGAAAAAGATTTTTTACAGTTAGAGTGGTAGAACAGTGGAACAGGTTGCCCAGAGAGGTGGTAGATGCCCCATCCCTGGAAACATTCAAGGCCAGGTTGGACAGGGCTCTGAGCAACCTGATCCAGTTGGAGATTTCCCTGCTTCTTGCAGGGGAGTTGGACTAGATGACCTTTGAAGGTCCCTTCCAAACCAAACTATTCTGTGATTCTAATTTAATGAAGTACCAGCCACTGATCTGACCTTTTTTTTTTTTCTTTTCAATTTTATGTAGTCTATACGTGCTTGGAGCTTAAAGTTCATCAGGAGATAGATGTTAGCAAAACCTTCACAGCTTCCAAAACTACAAGAATGTAATGGGCCCCACAAACTGGCAGTCCCAGTGGTGGGAGGAGTAGTGTGATGAATTCTGGTGACAGCAGCAGTTCAGTGGCTGTAAAGCACTGAGTTCAGAGGATGAAAATGCATTAGGCAAGTGCTGTATACTTTCACTAATCTATCACAGCACAATCTATCATGCATCTCCTTTTCCTTGGATGAAATTGCCTTCTAGCAACATCAGCACAAATATTTGGAAGAAGATAGAGAAACATATGGCTTGCAGTACTTCACTGACAAATTGCTTCAGCAGAAAGCATGCCTTTTCATTTACCTTCTCAGCCAATGCTTAGAGTTAATCACAGCAACTAAGTGCCACTGCTGTGCCATATGGAAGCAGAGCTAACTGTGTTAACTGAAATTTAAACACATGTGGGGAGAGTCACAGGAATTATGAGACCTGAGAGGGTACATTTAATAGTCAGACAGGAACACTTGACAGAAAAGAGAGGAAAAAGTTGCACATTTATTGACTCTTACTCTTTCCAAGACACTCTCTCTTTTGGCTTAAGCTTTCACCTCAAATGCTCCTTCAAATATTGCTGTGCTCCGTAAGTTTTAGCTTCTTGGTAGAGCAGACAGCAGTAACACTACGAGAGTGCAGTCCTGCTCTCATCAAAATCAGTGGCAGCGCTCCAACGGACTAGGGTGAGCCAAGATTTCTCTTTCAATGTTGATTCAATTCTATGAAAAAACCTAAAAACCTTTCTGCTGTCTTTCTAAATATTACAGGAAAATGCCACAACTGGATCCCTATTCTCCGGTTACTTGCCATTGTGATGAATTACTAGGTTGTATTGTGCTTTCAGGTTCCAGGTCTAAAGGGATTGTCTTGGCAGCTTTGCTGTATCTTCACTTTAATCAATTATGTAATCAAATTGTCCTTTCTCTTCCAGTGTTCTGTAGACCTCTCTTGAAATGATTAGAAAAGATTTAGAGGATACTCGATGCCCTCAGTGAGCACATAACTCGGAAATCTCATTACCACTCATGAGGAATATTCAGAACAGAGTTATTTAAATGACAGGCTCAAGTCCAAATTTGGACAGTTAGTGAATTCTTTCCAGACCTCATGAGAGTGAGTCAAGGTAGGATTCATCTCATCTGACTTTAGCCATCTCTAGTTTAGTTATCTCCACGTGAGCTTGCTACCTGCTGCTGTCTATATACTTGGGGGCAGAGTGGGGGAGAAATAGGGAATTTTAAGGCATATCAGTAATTTGACCTGTTTTACGCTTCTGCTTTAGGATGAGATGAATTTTTCCCCCAGAGTGCCTGTGTCTTTCCAAAGATTGGAGAGGGAGCCTAAAAGGTAAATTTCTAAATTGTACATATGTCTAGTTAGGTGAGATTCACTGCCTCTGTGATCACCTTTCGTTTTCCTCCCAGCTTCTGAACAATTTCAGTTCCCACCATAGTTTCTAACTGCTGTACCATGACTACGTGATCCAACAGAATTGAAACCAAAGCACTGATTCCTACCAGCTGGCCTTGGAGAAG
The DNA here is from genome assembly GCA_009806455.1 of Tetrax tetrax. NCBI lineage: Eukaryota > Metazoa > Chordata > Aves > Otidiformes > Otididae > Tetrax > Tetrax tetrax. The sequence continues at coordinate 428,727 of WHYT01017166.1, read as the reverse complement.
TGGCAGAGCAGACATGGTGGAGGCTGGGCAGCCTTTATCACAGGTGGTCAATAAGGTGAAAATAATGGATACAGAAGACAGTCAAACTAATTTAAAGATTAGCGGAGACATACAAATATGTGCTTAAAGTAATAAAAATGGAAAATAGAACTTTAAATACACCACTGTTTTTTTAACACTAGATGGCAACAGTATACATTAGAAATATCTCATTCTCAAGCAGTAAAAATAAACATTACTCAAGCAATTGAATGAAGGAGAATCAAAGAGATTATTTTTAGAATAGATTTTGCATGAAATCAGAAAAAAATAAAGCATGTTTGGAGTACCATACGTTTCTGCTGTCAAGATATAGAACCTAGATAAACTTCCATGAAAGAATATGTATTAGAGGTTCATCAACCTAAATAAAGGCCAAGTGTAGCTTCTCCTGACTGGATTATTACAGAGGATCTGAAGGTCAAAGGCTGCACTCCTTACTCCTCAACTTCCTAAACAGATTAGTGTATGCATAGAGCTTGAGAGCAGTTTTGTTTTATGATCAAATACATTTGTAGAATTTATGAATCAAATTTTCATTTCCAGCTCTGCAACAAAGTCATAAAGACACTATGCTGTGTGACTCATTTAATTAAAAAAAAAAAAAAGACTGAAAGACTCAAAGACTGTAGAGAGGTGAAATTGTGGTGTTTGTTTGAGAGGAGAGATCGCAGCTGCACTTCTCCTTTCACAATGGTCTAAATCTTCTGGTTTGGTTGCTGTCATTAGCCAGTGCAGAGAAAGAGAAGGAAGTGAATTTTTGATGCTGGCAGTTCCTTCTTCTTTCTTGGTGTACTTGTTGGGGATACCATGTTGGGGATACCATGTTCGAAAGATAGCATGGATATATCTGTGTAGCACTTCCCAGCTGCTCAGGGAAACTTCCCTAATCCTCACTCCTCAGTCATTTAGGATAATTTTTCTGAATATATCTTTCTCATTGTGGTGATTTTTAGGATAAATATCTCCATCCCAGCCAGACCCAGTACACTCTCATTTGAACTTGCCAGGTTCCCAATGGTGTCGCTAATGGAGCGTCCTTTAACTGTCAACTTCCCATGCGTGCTGATCAGTTATGAGTTCTGTGATACTGTAATACAATTTCTACAGTAAATGGGAACATTGGTCCTTTAAAGAAGAGAAGAATGGACTATTTAAGGGTTAACAAAATGTTGAGAAAAATTCCTAGACTTTTCACAACCATATCCTTTTAATATTGCTACCATTTTTAAAGAAAAAAATCTATGTCTTTTGTAGAATATTCTTCTGGGTTATGGATGAGTTTCTTGTAAAACAAAGTGGACATTGTCAGAGTTAGCATGCTGAAGAGTCTTCTGCAGGACTAAAGCCACAGCAGAACTCATGGCTTCACAATAAAATAATATAGAGACATCTTTTGGAGGGAAAAAAATAGGAGTTACCCACTTTTTTTTTTTTTTTTTTAATAAAAACATATGGTAGTGTAGAGATTTGGAACATAGGCACTGAAGCCATCTTCCCAACTGCAAAAGCTGCATCTATATTGTCTTTTAAGCGGACTCTTCCTTCCACCTTTGAGCAGAAGCTCACTAAGCATCTACATGATCTCTATTCAGGCCTATGCTATGGTCACACAGTGTGTGTATCCAGGATTCTGGTTCAGAGCTTGCCAGTAGGTATTTCTCTGAAGAGAAATTCCATCGCATCAAGCACAGGCAGACTTTTAACCCAGTCTCAGAGCTTCACAACCCACAGGATAACTTTCAGTTCTCATGTGACTTTGAGGTGGGGTATATCCTAAGGGAAATATTTTTGGAGGAGAGAAACAATGACCTTTCTTTACTGTTAGGTGAATATGGTAACTTCGTATTTCAGATGTGGAGTATGAGGCAGAAAGATTAAGTGAACTGCGCAAGGCTATAAAGAAAATTTTGTATCAGAGCCCAGATCAGAAGGGAGGAATTGCTGACTCCCAACGCTGTGCTAAGATACCTCTCTGTTAAAATAGGCCTATGAATCATCCGAAAAGCCAACAGTAATGGTTTATGAGTCTAAGCACTGCAGATGCTATTAGTACTGTTGAGAAGGAAGGCACTTCTTTATGAATGTGCAGCAATAATCATTCTTAATTCTTATAAGCATTTATTCGTATTCAAAGCATTCACAATCTAAATCCAGCAAAACACGTGGTGTGCCAACCCTGCCTTTCCAGGACAGTCCTCGGATTTGCTTTTATATTAAAAAATCCTATTATTATTGTTTTTCAAAATGTAGTTTCCAAAGCCTGTGAAAATGACTTTGCAATCATGACTACTTCCTGACGATGCCTTTCTTTTCCATCCCTGGGAGGTATTTATAAGCTTCTGGGTGGCAACAGTGCACAGAGAGAGGAAAAAAAGTCCAAATGTGAGCCTTTGTATTTCCGAACATATCTCCATTTGATTCTGAGTGATAATGCCTGCTTATTTTCTGTCCTCTTTCAGACATGAACAATTTTATTCTCCCTGTCTGGTGAATAATGTGTCCCCATATGAGAGAGGTTCTGTGCACTCACTTTTCCTGACACAGCCAGCAAGAGCAGAAGCCACAAATGATTGTTTCCCTAGGGGAAGGAAGAGATTCTAGGATGTCTGGGAATAGCAGGAGGACTCTCTTGGGCACTGCAAAGGTACATTCCAGAAACTTTTCTGTGTCTGTACAGAAGGACATTTTCAGGTTGAACACGAGCAGACATGTTGGATACATGTCTACATGAGCTACCCTCTTCTTTGGTGTAGGCGGTACATAGCTCTGAGGCTGGTACATCTCAAAGGACAATGATTCAACAAAAAAAGTGCTTGACATAAACCACGTGAAAATCCCTCAGAAGTCAGTGGGATTTTAGCATATACTAACTAACGCACCTGCCTTATTTAAAGCCTTTAGTTGCATAGCGATATGAGGCATTTTCTTATTATTCTAGAACTTGCAGAGAATATTCCGGTTCCCAAGCCTTGCAGGATATAACTGGCTTCCCAAGTCTATGTGTTGGAACCTAAGGACTTGAACTACAATATTTATGGTGAAACAAAAAAAAAAATATTTTGGCTGTATGACAGTTATATTTTTACACATCTAGCTAAAGCTTACAATATGATGATTTGAAAGGGAGGTTCCCTTGGCAATCAAACTCACTTACCTGGCTGAGGTGATGATTTTAGTTGAGTTTCAGAAAACAGCATCTGTTCTTCTACTGAATAACTTGGTCTTCTGTCTCCTTCTGAACATGATAAGCTTCTTTGCAATTCTAGCTTAGAAGGGAAATTTCCAGGCTTGGAGAGGTTTCAGGGTCTGGCCTAGAACAGAAAATCACCAAGCATGTGATATCAACTGTTATTTTCTTTGAGTCATGAAGTGAATTATTGCTATAAAGGTGCAAGGCCCTGAAGAATGCAACCTGAAGCTTCATAGGTTATGGGGGACATTTGCATACTTGAGTGTGAAATGCACTAAAGTAACTTTAAAAGAGAAACAATAGAATCATAGAATAATTTGGGTTGGAAAGGACCTTTAAAGGTCATCTAGTCCAGCCACCCTGCAAGAATCAGGGACATCTCCAACTAGATCAGGTTGCTCAGAGCCCCGTCCACTCTGGCCTTGAATGTTCCCAGGGATGGGGCATCCACCACTTCTCTGGGCAATCTGTTCCACTGTTCTACCACCTTCATTCTAAAAAAATTTTTCCTAAGATCTAATCTGAGTCTAGTTCCCTGTATTTTAAAACCATTACACCTTGTCCTGTCATTACACACCCTTATCAAACGTCTGTCCCCAGTTTTCTTTTAGGTTCCGTTCAGAGAGTAGACGGCCAATACAAGGTCTCCCCAGAGCCTTCTCTTCTCCAGGCTGAGGAGCTCCAACTCTCTCAGCCTGTCCTCATAGGAGAGGTGCTCCAGCCCTCTCATCATCTTTGTGGCCCTCCTCTGGACCCTCTCCTACTGGTCCACATCCTTATGTAGGGAGCTCCAGAGCTGGACACAGTACTGCAGGTGGAGTCTCACGAGAGCGGAGTAGAGGGGCAGAATCACCTCCCTTGACCTGCTGGCCACGCTTCTTTTGATGCAGCCCAGGATGTGGTTGGCTTTCTGGGCTGCAGGAGTGCATTGCTGACTCATGCCGAGCTTCTCATCAACCAGCACTTCCAAGTCCTTCTCCTCAGGACTGCTGTCAATCCATTCTCCCCCCAGCCTGTATTTGTGTCTGAGATTACCCCAGCCATGTGCAGGACCTTGCACTTGGCCTGGTTGAACTTCCTGAGGTTTGCACGGGCCCACCTCTCCCGCCTGTCCAGGTCCCTCTGGATGGCATCCCTTCCCTCCTGTGTGTCGGCTGCACCACACAGCTTGGTGTTGCTGGTGAATTTGCTGAGGGTGCACTCTATCCCACTGTCCATGATGCCAACAAAGATGTTAAACAGGACCAGTCCCAATACTGACCCACAAGGAACGTCACTCATCATCAGTCTCCATTTGGACATCGAGCTGTCCATCATGCCACATATAACATCATGCACACAGCCCCACTCACAATTAAGTAGTGAGCATAAAAGGGATCTAGTAACATGTCATCCAGACTCAGTGAGCTCTGAAATGACATTGTTAATTGTTGCGGTGTCTGATGTCTCAGACAAACGTCCAATGATGTTCTCTCATCTGGAAACAAA
>WHYT01017166.1:380220-405291 GCA_009806455.1 Tetrax tetrax | reverse complement strand
TGGCAGGTTATCTAGTTCAGACTCCTGCTCAAAGCAGAGCTATCTTTGAAGGTCAATGGGATTTGTTCAGGGCTGTGTCTAGCTGACTTCTGAATATCTCCGAGGATGGAGATTCCATAATTTCTCTGGGCAGCCTGTTCAGTTTACCCTCCATGAGGATTTTTTTTCCTCATATGTGATAGGGATTTCCCCTTATTACAACTTGTATCCTCTCTGGTCCTTTCACCATGCGACTCTGAGAACAACCTAGCTCCATCTTCTCTATAAACTCCTTTTCAGAAAGGGAGGACTGTTGCTAGGTCCTCCCTGCAGTCTTCTCTTCTCCAAGCTAAACAAATGTTGCTCCTTCAGTGTCTCTTTGTACATCAAGTGCTCCAGATCTTTAACCATCACAGTTGCCTGCTGCTGGCCTTGCTCTGATTTGTCCTTTTCACTGTTGTGGCTGGGGGCCAAAAGTGAAACCACAATATTCCAGATGCAGCTGTGAAAGTGCTGAGTACAGGAGAATTACCACTTCCCTTGATCTACTGACTACACTTTTGCTGATACAGTCCAGTAAGTGGCTGTATTTGATTATATATGCAACAGAAGGCTGTGTGGCCACTATTAAGCTCAGGGGACTGCAGGATATCTCAGTATTTGCCCTTTCTGACTGAGACTGGGGACTGCACTGAACAGGGGTAAGGGATCTCATTTGTGTGGGCAAGGCTGCATTGTATCCACCCATCTGCCAATTCTTTTTTTGTTTTGTTTTGCTTAAGAAAGAGGGACTATATAAGAGAGCATCTCTGTGTATTACTTTGAAACTCTGTCCTTCACATTTGTCATTCTGCAGAGTAGAATCATAGAATCATAGAATAGTTAGGGTTGGAAGGCACCTTTGAAGGTCCTCTAGTCCAAGCCCCCTGCAAAGAGCAGGGACATCTCCAACCAGATCAGATTGCTCAGAGCCCCATCCAATCTGGCCCTGAATGTTTCCAGGGATGGGGAATGTACAAATGATAGCCATTCCAGGCACTTGCAACCTCAATGGATTATCAGTTTGCTGTGAAAAGCCCTACACTTTGCTAGGGCTTTTAATAACAAGTGCTTAATAACAATTTCCTCTGACTCCAGTAAGAACAGTTTAGATAAGACAGTAGTGAGGATCTGGCCAATATCAAGGGGAACATTCAGGTCATTGCACTGCCAGATATGTTAGCATCTTGTGAGCAGAAAAGCTTCTTGGTCTGAAGTATCCCAGAGTTTTAGCCTCCATACTCGGCATACTTCCAAGCCCAGCTTTTTGAAAAGGCATATAGGAGCAGAGTGATTTTTGGATAATTTTGGGGCAGAATTTGGTTTTGTTTTGAGTACATTTGGCTGGAGATGGTTACCTATAAAACAGGTATGGATAGAAAAGAATTAGTATTGTGAGTTTATAGCTGCTAATGTATTAGCCACAGCACTACAGTGCAGGAAAATCTGTCCTTTTAGTACACTGATTTAAATACTGAGGAAGAGAGAAAAGGAAAATGAATATAGATGAAACCATGTTTCATTCTGTTACAGTCTGTCATTACAGAGGTCCCACTGTATGGGCGATTCAGCTGCAAAGCAGAGAAGATGTATACATGATGCTGAACTGTATTTACACTTGTCATGCTATTACTGGACAAAAACCTGAAAAATGTTAAGCATCTATAAACTCCCAGGAGAGAGACAGCAATTGAGAGAAATAATCTTCCTCTTCACCTGAAGAGAACTTAACACTTTTCTGTATTTACATTTCAAACACACAGTGAATGTGTGTTTCATTTTCAGTACTTAAGTTGGCCTTTACTGAAGTACTTGACTGTTGTTGAGTGAAATTTATGACATTACTGAAGGTCTGAAGCCACAAATATTTGTGCCTGTATAACAGCACAGTATGGTTCTGTCCTTTGTTGTGGTGGGTCGACCCTGGCTGGATGCCACCAAGCCACTCTATCATGCTGTCTTCAGCGGCACAGTGGCAAGTGGAGAAAATAAGACAGAAAAAACCCTCATGGGTCAAGATAAAGGCAGTTTAACAAAGCAAAAGCAAAGGCTGCACACAGAAGCAAAGGAAAACAAAAGATTTATTCTCTACTTTCCATCAGCAGGTCATGTCCAGCTGCTTCCTGGGAAGTAGGTCTTCTGTAGGTGTAGTGGTTGCTCTGGAAGACAAATGTCATAATAACAAAGGCTCCCCCTTCTCCTCCTTTTCCTTAGCTTTTGTTGCTGAGCAGACTTCATATGGTATGGGATATCCCTCCCAAGATCTTGCCCACCCCCAGCCCACTGGTGAGGGGGAATGCTGGAGAGACAACCCTGATGCTGTGTGAGCACTGCTCAGCAGTAGTCAAAACACTGGTTATCAACACCTTTCTAGCTACCAACACCAAGCACAGCACTGTGAGGGCTGCTATGGGGAAAATTAACTCCATCTCAGCCAGACCCAACACATTTGTGCAAACCAGTACACTGCAGGGTGGAGAACTGAAATGGCTCATTTAAGGCAATACAACGGAGAGAGACGCTCAGTACGCTGACACGTGCTTTTCATTATAAGTACCTCTCTCTGCAAGCTGTCAGAGGTCTGCACGACAAAAAGTAAGAGTGTGGAGTCTCTTGTCACTGCCTCAGGGATCAAGGATGCTTCAGAACCTTGAACGAAGAAAAAAAAACATCAGAAACCTGCTCATTTGGCAAGCAGAACGACAAATGTGTCTCATGTCAGAAATAGGATTCAAAGGAAACGCATTATTTCTTTATTTATTGCTATTTTTAATGTTAATACCAATGAAAAAAAATTAAGATGAACAATGAGTTCAGCTGAGGAGAAGAACTTGCAACCTAGTTAATACTGACTTTTCTAACAGAAGTTTTTTGAGGATCGGGGGTTTCTGGGCTAATGAAAGCAATTTTGGGGTCTGCTTTGTTTTTAGCTCTAGTGTTACCCTGTTGGAGGCAGTACGTTGGATACTCAGGCCAAGTCCACAGAAGTACTTCAGACAGGGAGCAGTGCTTATGTATTTATTCAATTTATCTCACAAATAAAAAGCAGTGGCCAAAAGAAGATGTTTTTGGCACAGTGAATGTTCTTCACATCCTCTTCAGTTTCCATGCAAACATCTTGGAAATTATGGTCATAAAAGTAGTGTCGTAGTTCAGCAGGTAGTCAAGTATCACTTGACAAGCATCCCAGTGGAGCAACTGTAGTGGGTAGCTTTTATACTGTATGCTTTTGTTACACTTTGACTGTAATGCTGGCACCAAATTAGGCACAATTGTCCAACTGAAGTCTTACCAAAGCAAAGTAGAATAGAAATATTGCTTCCTTCTGTCTTTAGAGGTGTATTTCTGCTTATATATGCCACTATGGCTTTCCTCCACTGGCACGGCACTTCTGATTTTTCATCTTAATACTGGCTTCAGTGCCAAACTCTTTTCTGAAATCGTATGTACTCAGTTATCCCCATACCTGTACTTTTGCAAATGATTATTACTCCTGAAAAGTAGTATTCTGCACTTGTATCTATGTTTTGAGGCCTCTTCTCCAATTTGTCAAATCCATTTTGCATTATAGCGCTGTCTTGCAATAAAATTCTTCAGCTTTATGTAGTTGCCACATGTAGGAAGCACATTCTCTCCCTCGAAGACAGCTACAGCCAGGAAAGATTGCTTCAAAGTTTTACTCAATGAATCCTCTTATTTTGAAAGTGGACTAGCGATTACTACCCCCTTAGTGGTACACAGTGCTTGAAATAATAGTCTGTACCATATTATAATCTGGTTTATGGTAGATTATAGGAGTGACCTTTACAGTGCTGCAGTTATGCATACAATTTCATCTGTTAATTTTGTAAATTCTCACCTGGTTTACTTTGCTGGGTCAGATGGTCCAATTACTCTTTCAGGACCCTTTCTCAGTCCACAATGTTTGTAAAAGAAAATTTCTGAATATGCTGATCAGAATCTGTAATTTATATCTTTTTTTTTTTTCCTCTTGGATGTATATAAAAGTCTTGGCCTAAACTAGTGTATTTATTAAAGTTATTAGGAAACTCAAGACAAAATTGGATATGCCAAAACCAAAGACAATGTATATTGCTCTTATACACATGGTATGTAATATTTAAACAAATGTCAATTGTCATGGTAGGAAATTCCTTGATTCTTTTCATGCCAGGTATTTTGGTGTGATTATAAAAATATTTTTAAAAATACTTTGCACTGAATTTGGCTCTCAGACGCATTTCTGCAAATCTGGAGGAATTCTCACTTAGCTAATAGAGTTACTGGAAATTTAACATTGCTGGAACGGCGGGCTAGCAGCTAGATTTACTGAAGTATGTAGCAATCTTCCCAGAGATTTCATTAGGCTTTGATTTGCAGCCTCCAAATCTTAAATATGTTCTTTTCATATGTTAGTGTATTCAAAATATTTTATTGTGATAGATGTCGTACACCATCCATTTTTAAAATGTTGAAGCAAATATTTAGCTTTAGAAAAGACAAATTATGTCATTTTGTTGTTGCTAATACAAAGTCCTGGGTAGAGAAAGTTCCACATGTAGAAAAAGATTATGTTCTCTGTCTCTTTTAAATACAATTAATTCTTGAACGCTGTTGTTTTGTAGAAATATAACATAGGGACCAAGATCACTGAAGGAAGGACTGCCTTGTGTGGTGTCTGATGGCCTGTAGCTAGTGCTGGCATATATGTATGGATAAAGCAGCCTCTCCAGCTACATCTATATTCGTAAATTAAGCCAAACCAGAGTATATCTCTGCATATGGGAACTAGATCCTCTCTAGTGTTAAATTCTTAGAATGTTTTTTGGCAAGATTTGACCCAGGCCAAGTAGCACATGGCAATTCCTGGGTGCGATTTTGGAGTTAGCACACGTCATTCCAGATGAGAAATTTATATGAGGCCGTTGTGTTTTGCAGGGTAAGAGAGTTTGGTATTAGGGGCATAGGCTGGACATATTGGTGGTTGTGGAACAGTCCTGGGCACGTGCTTCTCAGCACAGAACACCTTAAAGCAGTGAAGCCCTGAACATGTGCTGTGGCTCTGTAGAAACACTATCAACAGATGGATTCCATTAAAAATATGACTTCCTGAAGTTAAATACATGAACTACATCTATGTTAGTAAACTCTACAAGGACTGGACACAGTCCCATGGTGATACATGCTCTTTAACTGCCAGTATGTCCCTGGTGTGGTTTTGGCCTAGGTCATCTAGCACTTTCCCTAACGGCATTTGGGTGTAGTCCAGGGAGTATCACAAGCTATCCCATCACATCCCAGCAGCTAAGACCTTATTTTGGACTACAAGAGAAGTTCTCCATGTGGGTTTTATTTCTGGACTCATTTTGTTTACTAGCACAGATGTCTTCTTTTGTTTTGGGCATGCTAATTCATGTTTAAGTATCTAACTCTAGCTTTTAAGTATCTAGCTCTTTAGTAGTAGTTTAAGTATCTAGTAGTTTAAGTATCTAGTTTAAGTATCTATTTAAGTTTAAGTAGTTAAAGTATCTAGCTCTTTGCTATCTTGCAACAGAAACTGTCATTGAACTTCAGGTTGAATTAAAATACTGGTCTCATTAAACCTATTTAATTGTTGTAGTGCAATATTTAGTGCACTTCCTCAATATACAGCGGGCTTCTGCCTCTCACTGAACAGTCCAATCACTCTTCAGGGCAGCGGAGTGCCAAACCTGGGGAATGACTTCACTTTCAGCAGGTTTATCTGTATGTCTGGGATTAATTAAAATGGACTTCTCTGTCTGTCGAAATTGAAATGATTCTAGTAAGACAAGCACTGCATCAAAGCATCACCCAGAGGTGATGTAACTGCTGAAGGAAATCCATACAGTCACAGGAAGATTTGCAGAAGGACTTGGCTATCATTTCCCTGGTGCTCAGCTTCGGGAACTTGTTCTCTGCAGCCCTTACCTGTAGACAAAGCACCTTCCACACTATGTTTATGAGTGTTCATGTTGATAAGGAACTTACACAAAAATGTAAGTGTGTCTGGACTGCATTTTTGTTTTTATGGCATCTTGAGAGTGTTGGGTCCTGCGTTCCTTTTGCATGTTGCACTGTAGCTCGAGTGTTAGCCCCAGCCACAGCTGGTGTCAGAGGGAGGATCAGACAGATAACCTCTCATGAGAAATGCTGTGAGCACAGATTAACTCCTGGCATTTCAGCAAGCATTTCTGAACTTCATTTCTATTTTTAACTCTGTTTTGTGAGGGTGTAAGCTTCCTAAGGCAGGAGACATTAGGAAAGAAAGCTAATTGCAAACTAGAGAGATAAGAAACCTTCCCTTTATGTGTCCACATAGACTAAAGCTTTGTGAGGGACTGGATTAGCTACACAAGAACAATGAGCTAGAAGAATGTTGTGGATGCTGATGTGAGCAGTTGTGTGAAATATTTCTGCCCTCATGATGAATTCCCTTAGCTGTACCATCACCATTACAATTCCTTTGAAAATGTAACAGGATTTGACCTGGCCTGGTCTGCAAAATATGTTTCAAATTTGAGGCTTCTGGGGACTTTTTCAAGCCATTGCACCATTTTGTAAAGGTAGAGAACTTCCATAAAGGTCACTGCAGGTAATACACTTTCATGCTTTTCAGAAAAAAGGGGATGTTGCTGATTGAGTAAGCCCCTAAAGAAATCGCATAGAAGTTCTGAACCCTTGTGGTCATCTAAACTTATTTTGAGGTCATTTTCCTGATTTAACGAAATGGACATGGTGTATTTTGTCTTCACTCTTTTTCAACTTGCAGATATAATCACAGGTGGGCTAGTAGGGACTCAAAGAAAATCTGGAGGTGTTTAATTTCCTGCCGTAGGTACTCCCTGTTGCAGACAGGTGTGGTTTGCTATCCCTGGCACCGGTTATGTATATTACAGAGTATGATGCAAAGCACATGGGAAGCCAACTTGAGATTTGTTATCACTAAGTAATACCTATACTTACAACAGGGAACTTAGAGGCCATAATAATAATTTTTTGTTCTCTATTTGTACAACAAGGGCCCTGATTTGTGACTCTGGGCTGGCACTTTAAAGGCAAACAGAATATACTTGCCTGTTACTGTTACTAAAGGCTTACAGCTGAACTTGAAATGATTATTTTATTGGTCACAGCCAGTGATCACGCTAATTTCAGCTATGGGAGATGAAAACGTCCCTTTTACCCTGAAAACTTTTGTAATGATGTCAGGCTAGTGCTATTTCCACTATAACACTGAGTTATATGGCTAATAGTGATATATCCTGATGTTAGGGCCACATCAAGGAGCAGCTGTAATACCACCAATTTTCCAAGTTACTTGTTTGTAACATTTTATAATGATAGGAGAGAAAGAATCATTATGATAACATCGTCACTGATCAGGAAAGCACAGCACTGTGCTACTTTTCTTGCTGGGCAGAAAAAAAAGTGAGGAGTTTGGCAAAGAGCACGGAACATATCTTTTCTGCAAGCTCACTCTCTTATATTATTAGGAATTTTCCATTGTTTGGTTTAACGCAAACCCAGTTTGTTTATATGCTCTTAATTTCAGAGAGTTTTTGGTGCATTGCAGTCATAGTGCACCCCACTGAGATAACCTAGAAGGGCATTATGTTTTTGTGCACAAGGAACAAATCACGCTCTTGCAGGCTATATCTTCTTTGATTTCAATTAAGGAAAGCGACAAGAAAGAACAGAAAATGAAAATTCCATGAGAGAATATAGGAAGAATGTCTCTTTTATTACCTATTATAGAGAGCAAAACTTGCCCTAAAGAGAAAACAGCAATTTGGAGGTGGAAACATAGATGTGTGTAGTATTCCTTATGTTTAAACTGTATATAACAACTCCTATCAAAAGGAAGTGTTAGAATCCACAGGACCCTCACGATGTTTCATGGCACCATTGAACTACACTAATTTTACGTGGGCATTCATTCAGGGATAGGATTTGGAACAGGGAGAAGATTTACCACTCAGAATCTACTAAAAGCTTTCAAAACAAAGACAAAAAGTCCTCCTTACTGTGTCTATTTTAATAGCATATCCATATCCCCATTTAAGGATATGCTATTAAACGCAAACAACTCAAGACTGGTATCCACGTGATTACATGACATTAAAGAAAGCTTTTGCAGGGAAACCGTTTCAACTATATATCCCAAGTCTCAAAATTCAGAGGGCAAATATAAAAAAAGGCAAGAAATAAAGTAACATTTTGAAAATACCATGGTTTTAAGCTGCTCACCCAAACACTTTATCGTACTTCTTACAACTTCGAGTAGCTGGGGATAAATCACGACATTATGCCTGTTAAAATTTAAAGGAGATCTATAGAGTTTTTCCTAAAATTCTTACCAATGTGAAGAGTGCACAGGTCAGCAAATGTCCCATGGAAAAGGTAATTCCCATCTGACAGTCTCTGACAGACATGGAAAGGTCTGGGCCATGTCTAGGCACCTTGCGCACTGCAGAGACCAACTCATTGCCCTGTTTGTGGCTGCCACCCCTCTGTGAATACAAACTCTATGTCCTACCAGGTGCTTGGATATTGCTTTGAAGAATGGAGAGATCATAAAGTAAAAGCAAAATGAACTGATTATCATGCTAAAATGTAAGACTTGACAAATAGTGTATTTGTAGCAAGTATACAGAAGACGACCTCAGCTGTTTCTAGCTACTGGTGCTTTGCTTAGTACCTTCAAGGTGTTTTCGAGTCTATTGGCCAAAAATCGATCAACAGTCATGCAGCTCTGCCATGTGGGACTCAGATATTTTAAAACATCTGCCTTTACAATCGCATTCACCAGAACAGACCGTCATCTGAGATGATGCCTTTTCTTTTTGGCCCTTTTCTCTGGGGACTCCATCCAAAATCACATGTATTCACCTGCTTGTCTTCTAATAAGCAAATCAACAATTTTAAGCCATATTCCAAAGAGCTGTGGATTTCAAGATGATTTAGAAATGCTGATGTCTCCAGGGTGTATCAGACAGAGTTAGCACTTGGCCAAAGTGCTAACATTCATTAGAGGCAACATCTAATGAGTAGCTTGATACTTGACAATAAACAGATCGTTTCCCTGTTGAGAATTAAGTTTTCTTTGCAGATTAAGAAATGGTATAAACCTTAGTGCACAGCCCTTTATATCACATACATCAGAACTATGTTTTATATAAACATGGAAAGAGAATTATGAAAGCACCTTATTGCTAGTTATTGACAGAGTTTGGAAGTGATGACAATCAAGCAGGTTTGGACTGATGGTATGTTTGGGATGAGAGCCCTCCCCCAGATTTGGCTTTCAGGGAGTAGAGACACCATGGCAACCTTACGTAAGTGCGGTGAGATTCAGACACATAATTTTTTTTCCCCTTGTCAGAGTGAACTAATTAACCGCTGCCACAGGTAACTGCTTAAATTGGCCTGTAGTCATCATCATTATCCAGAACAAATTTGTGCTTTTAAGGTTTGTTTTAGTAACATTAAAAAAAAAAAATAAATCGTTTCAGATCTGAAGATTATGACCAGACAGAAGGGGAAAAGGGGTACAACAAATTCTGGAAGTGTTCAAATTCATCAGAAAGCTTCAAGTACATACTTTAAAATGTTGATTAAAAAACCACCATGCCAATTATATATGTTACTCTGAGGCAGTAGCCTATCTATTATCTTTTTTAATCAGTCCTTTTTAATATCTGACTCTTGTTAACATCCAGCTGTCTGGAATTTCTCCAGATTCTAAGATTTATTTAAAAAATAACATCAGAAAGATGAAGACTTCTTTGGACAAATCTTCCAGGTTTTAAGTAGGATTTAGGAAGTTTGCTGATTTTAGTGTTTGTCCCTCATGAGCACACCTACTAACTAAAAGGAGAGAAAGTTCTTCAGTTCCTCATGTGTACACCATCCTGCTTCTTCCCAAATCCATCCATTAAGCCTATCTTTGAAACAGCTCAAGATTTTCTTTTAATATAATCCTTTTGCATCAACTTTGGTCATAATTTTCTGCAGTGAAGCAATGAGTTAAATTACTTGTCAGAGTGGTCCCCCAATGTCCCAAATTCCAATTTCTAGATTCTTTTTATTTGTAACAGGAAGGTCTTTACCAAAATTACTTGACGTTCTGTGGAGTTCCTTTGTGGGATGGGAAGTTGCCCTTTATAATTTTAGGAATTCCACTTACATTTGCTAACTGGTCCTGTAAGATCTCCTGTACATCTCTGTCAGACTTGCACACTTCTGAAAACTAATCTATCCTGTATTTGCTTAAAATACAATGTGATACATCCCTGGTGTTCTTGTTGATACGCTAAATGTTTTACTTAATTGTGTCTTTTTAATAAATTATTATCTTGACTAATTGTGCTGTTGCTTATTTCTAATTAGTAATGACAAAATCTAAAGAAAAAGGAGGATGGAAGCTGTATTACTCAATGCCTCTTTTGAGCTTATTCCCCAAACATTTTAAATTACAGTGCAGTGAATATTTTACCTTTGACCACATTGTTATCTTCAGGTTGACAACTACCTCCAAAATTGAGCTGACCTCATTTGGGACATAGTTTATCTGTTCAGCTGCAGGGTTTTTGTAGGACTGAGGTCAACTGACCCGTGCACGTCTGACACATGCTGCCCTGCTGCTCCTGCGCGATGTGTGGAGATGGCAGCAGCGGGTGCCGTGACTGCGGGCTGTGGAGCCGAAGCCTCTTGCCCTGGGAGTTTTCTGCTTCACGCTTTGGCTTCTGAGACTGAAGTTCAAGGTCTGCTTAGAAATTAGTCCCATTTAGGGAACGCTGAAGTGCTAAAAAGTTTTCTGTGTATCTTGCCTATTTGGATACTGGGCTTTAAAACTATCCCTCAAGATTAAAAAGGAGAAATATTTACTTATGTGAGACAGCAGTACGTCAAGTGCTTGTACGTGAAATGAGAGCATGTCAAGGGTTGTACAACTAAGCACCCATTTTTCCACTTATTAGACCTACATCTTACAGAAATTTGAGCTGATTCTTGGATACCTTGTAAGCCCTCCAGAAAATCCTGTGTACCATGCAAGTCACAGCCCAACACTTTAATTTCCAGAAACCTTGTGGTAATGCAAAGATATATGAGTCAGATAATGCAGTAAGAAGCAAAAGGGGTGAATATTTTACAATATTCAGTTGTTGCTTACTCTGTACTTTTTCCTATAGATCAGCAGGATAGTGTTAGACACATGGAATGGTAATAAATGAATCTTGGTCTAGTTGCAAAAAGCCAGAAGGGACTGGGGATATAGCTTACACACTGCGAAGTAGCACATGCAAAGTGTTTGTGGTTAGAGCTTTGGTTTTATTTACAGTGGAACGAATCTTAAAGTGAATTATGGTTCCTTTGATCATTTAATCAACTTATGTAAGTAAAGGAGATGCAGATTCCCAGAAGAGAATGACCATGACATGGGAAGCTTTCTACCAGACTGGTCAGATCTGAGCACACTTGTCTGGGCTCTGCTTCCCTCGGTGTATGTGGTAGGCAAGGACTGGCTCCACTGGACTCTGCACACAAACATAAATGGCACCAGGGCTAAGGGCTAGCCCTCTTGGGCAACCCACAGCAGCTGCAGTTCCTGCCCAAATAGAGCCAAACCTTTTATTTTGGGTTTCACTGACAAGCTGGGACTTGGTCTTTAAATTGGCCTCATCAGAAAGAACTAAGGCAGGGAGCAAGTAAGATGCAGTCTGGCTTGCCGGCGCTATTCCGGGTGGCATTTCGAAGGGATGGCCAGGGGAGGTTACAGATCATTCACATTTTAGCCTCCTGAAGGTACATTGATCAGCTGCAGCAGGGAAAGGGAACAGTAGTATCCTTCAGGGCAGGAGCTTAGGTATTCACAGCTGACCTCCTATGACTTGTACCAGGGAGGACGGGAAATCTGGCCATTTTCTGCTAGCTGTTCTTTACCACAAAACATATTGTGGTTCATTTTCTTAGCATGGCTGCCTTACAAAGGTAGGGTGAATCTTTTCCTTTTGGACTGAATCATCATTTCTTTTCTTAGTTTGGCAGCTTGTTTCCTAACAATAAGAGCAAGAAGTATTCTGCCTTCAAAATATTTCAAAACATATTACAAAAATAGAGTAATTAGAGCTGAATTCTGCTTTTGTCAGTGGCCTCAGTGGTCTAAGTTGAGTTAGTGATGAGACTATTTTATCTCGAAGCTTTACACTTCAGTATACACACTGGAATTCAAATCAGAAGTTGACACTTAGATATAGAATCACAGAATCATAGAATCACTTGGGTTGGAAGGGACCTTTAAAGATCATCTAGTCCAATCCCCTTGCAGGGAGCAGGGGCATCTCCAACTAGATCAGGTTGCTCAGAGCCCCATCCAACCTGGCCTTGAATGTTTCCAGGGATGGGACATCTACCACCTCTCTGGGCAACATGTTCCAATGTTGTACCAATCTCATTGTGAATTTTTTTTTTTTCCTGATGTCTAATCTGAATCTACCTCCCTCCATTTTAAAACCATTATCTCTCATCTTTTCACAACAGACCCTGCTGAAGAGTTTCTCTCTATCTTTCTTATCAACCCCCTTTAGGTACTGGAAGACCGCTATCTGGTCTCCCCGGAGCCTCCTCTTCTCCAGGCTGAACAGCCCCAACTCCCTCAGCCTGTCCTCATAGGAAAGGTGCTCCAGCCCTCTGATCTTCTTTGTGGCCTCCTCTGGACTTGCCCCAACATGTCCACTTGGGGGTTGGTACAAGCTCACTAAATATCTAAAGTTTCCACTATAGTCAATGGAGATGTAACTGATGCAGAGCCAAAGGATGGCTTGTCTAACTCTCAAGACAGTTCGAGGAGAATTTAGTTGCCTTAGCATAAATATTTAGTGCCACTCTTGAACACTGTCTACCTGTAACCTGAGCAGGGGAGAGTATGTGTGTAGGCAAGTATGGAGAGGGATGGCTAAACTGGAGACTCTCAGAGGGAGTGGTGAAGACAATATCATATCCTGAGGTGTGGCTGAGTGATGGAAGGATGTTGAGATCCACTGCAGTGGGTGCTTGCCTGGGAAATACCAGGTGTACACTTCCATTTGGTGAGGCATCGTGAAATACCAGCTTCAGAAGGGGAGGTTGTTTTTTTCAGGGAGGTATTGGGAAGTTCAAAGTGTTTCATGACTTTTGCTCAAAGCTGTAGAAGGAAATAATGTGTTGGGCCCATTCCCCTCTGTTGTTACAGCAGACTTTTCTTTTTATTGTTTTTGCCACTTGTTCTCATTCTGAAGTGACAGGATATTTATGCTCCCTTTGGCAGGATCAAGCAGGTTTATATGTGGATGGATGTAGATACATTTTGTTCTGTCACACTGACTAATGAAACCCCCCCAGGATGAAAAAAAATGTAATTAGATCAGTGTTTTTTTGTGGAGCCAAAACTACTGAAATAGTTTTTGTGTAATGGTCTAGTACTCCAAGTGTTTTTGCACAATTCAGGACGAATACTGTCCTGAAAGGTAAAAAGTGTCTTGTTAGCATTTTGATTTTTTTCTCTGTGCATGAATAGCTAAATTATGTTTTTAAATAAGCAGAAACCAAAGGGACCCGATTTCTCTGAGTAGAGCTTGGCACCATAAATAAAGCAGAAATTCTGCTGGAATATCTCCTTTTACATAACGACTCTCACTAATTGGCTAGCTGGAGAGGTCTGCAGATTTGCGCTTCAGTTTGAAGCTCTGTGCTGTAAACAGATAATTGATTATGACCAAGCTTAAAACTATTCCAAAAAAGTAAACTCCATGGAAGATCCAGAGCATATTCCTCATGCTATAGATATATTTGGCCCATTTTTCTCTAGAGATGTGACACAGCTGAAAGCTTTAGTATCAGCACTCTGATCTACAGGGTCAATATTCTTAAAAGAATTTCAGTCTGTCAGTCAGGGAGCCAAGTAATGTTATAATTTGAGTTGTGGAAATGATCTTTTAATATGAATAATATCTAATAAATAGCCAAAATACCTTGGTAGTGAATGGCCAATAGATTAGAAGTTTTTCTTTTTTTTTTTTTTTTTTAAGGCAAATTCTTGTGGACAAGAAACATTTTTTTGAAATTGATATTAGCTTATGAACAGATTGTTAAAAATAAATTAGATATAAAAGTATAATGATATGATTAGTTATGACATATGATTTGTTAATTATATTATAAAAATCATTGTAGTATATACAATTATATAATAGAATGGTCTATATTGTATCTGCTGTATAATCTATAATTATCGCATATGTAATACTGACAATTCTATAAGATAATGTAATAATAAAATAATTAATATACGATTTCCAATAGATAATTTAAGACAACATTAGCAGTCATTAATTTCTTGCATCATACAGTTAAATGAAGTGGTGATGTGGTAGCTGAGATGTGAAGCAAGAGGCCAAGAAATTTATTGGCTTTGATAAGAAAGAAAAGATGTTTGTTTGATTTTATTATGAGGGGTTTGAACAACAGGCAAAAATAATAACTAGAAAGGAACAAAATGTGGGACTAAGGACCAAATATTTGGAATTATTTGTATGGCAGCTGTTCACAATACACATAACTAATGTCAGCTCTTGGAGCTCTGGGTTTATTTCAGCATGTCACTCGTGCTGGAATCTTTTGTATTTTTTTCAGTGTTTCTGGGCAGTATGTATTGTAGACTCTGCAGTTCAGGACAGAGTTCAAATGCGCTCTGTGAACCAGAAAAATCACTTTTTTTCTCATGGAATACTTCTGTGTATGAACAGTAGTTTAAACAATGTTCCAGTGAACTGGCTTTGCTTAAGCATATGAAATCCATCAGCAGGATTTTGTGCAAATAAGCAGACTTCAGCATCGTGTGTTTGGTGGACCACAGATGGCTCAGCACCTCACAAACTGCACTTTCATTAAGTAGTCTTTCTCTAACGTTGGAGATGAGAAGACAAAACAATTCCTCCTATCTCGTTTGCTAACTGGCATGCGCCAGGAGATGGCTGAGCATCGACTATACTGACCTCTTAAAGACATGCTTGAAAGAGAAGCTGGCCTTGCTGGTGGAGAGGTACAATTGTTGGTGACACAGAAAAATGCATTATATCTTTTCTGAACCAGTGATCTCTTTAAATCCCCTCTGCGAGCCACTGGGGCCTGATTTTCCTTGCTCATGTTGTTCAGCTTTATTGATGTCAATAGTTTCTCCAGGCTGATACTACAATAAATGGGAGAAAAATAGTTCTCTTGTCACTCTAAAATGAGTTTTCTTTTTCATCAATAAAAAGGCAGTCAGTAAAGAGAAACAAGAGTGTGGTAGTTTAGTGAAAGCAGTAAGAAGATAGGTTTGGGTGTGATTTGACCTCTCCTGTGCTCAGTGGGTCACACTTAAAGTCACAGGCTTTACAGAAATGGCAATTATGGGGTAAGCTGACATTCAGGGCTGGGGAGAAACAGTACGCATTTAACTGTGTGTTGACAGCGCTGCTTTGTGTGGGTTTGGATCACAGCTGGAAAGTTCACAGAGCATCAATCTCCCACTGTTGTGCTGAGTCTTGCTGGGGACTATCAGCACTGCATTTTTGAATGATCCTGGTGCCAGCCAGCATGGGGGCAGAATGAAGACTAAAATTCCTAGATGTCCTTACAGAGTGCTGGGACCTGCAGGTGCCATGCTCTGCACCTCTAACCTTTCCATGTGTGCTCATCCCAAACCTGGGAAACATTCAAGGCCATGTTGGACGGGGGTCTGAACAACTTGATCTGGTTGGAATTGTCCCTGCTCCTTGCAGGGGCGTTGGACTAGATGGCCTTTAAAGGTCCCTTCCAACTCTAACTGTTCTATGATTTTATGATTCTAAAAGAAGCGTCCCAGGAGCTGTGGACCACCAAGCTGGCTGTGGTTTGGTGCATGGCTGAGCATCTCAGTAGCCTCTGGATGATACCTCTGCTCTGCACAAGCCCTCTCAACATGTGCACCCAATTCACAGCATCCTTATTTCTGAAAGGGGGCAAGTGAACTCAGCCTGTGGATTTTGCCATCTCGTGTGTGTGTTCACCAAAGGATGTGCAGGGAATACTAAGCAGAGGTGAATCTAATCTTAGAAAGTGGCTGGTTTCCTCTCCATGGAGATAGGGCTCACAGAGCCCAGCAGCTGAAACGCTGTCTTCTGCTATTTCCACCGCCTGCTCCTGAGAGGGCTGCTGCTGCTCTCTGCCGGTCTGCTCGATGTCACTGAGCTGTCCCATCTTCTGACAAAGACATTTTCTGCAGTGAAAAGCCAGGGTTCACAGGCAGCAGGGCTGCTAGCCTGGATCAAGGGGCTTCTGACCACAAAAAAGAGACTGATCCATGAGCAGTCATTATTTGGGAACTGACTCCCTGCCCACCAACCAGGGCTGTGATTTCTGCATTCCTCTCCTCATTCTCTGTTATTTTTATTTCAGTTTGTAGTGATCACATTACCGGCTTTCCAGTCATACCACTTTTTGCAATGCAGGGAAATAATGAAAACATATTTTTTTCCTTTTAAAAGCGACAAAAGAATAAGGACTTCCCAGCTGTCATCCTCAAGAAGTCTGCAAGGCCAGAGTTGAAGGCCCATGGATAATCCTCAGAATAGGGATTACCTTAGTGCATTTTCCATTAAATTGCAGTTACAGGTGGCAAAAACACTGGGAGTACCAGTGGTTTAGAAACCCTGAATGATGTAACAGTCAAAAATGCCACTCATCATAAGCAAAAAGAGAGAAACCAGTAGAAAGGGCTTTCTTACAACAGTGAACAGTCTTCACCCGAAAGTAGACCTGAAATCTAAAATGATCAGCATGGAACTAGTGTTTAGCAGCCACCAACAGCGACTTCCCTGTGCCTCTATGTGCAGACAGGGAGACGGAAAGGAAAGTGTCTCAGTGGGATCCTCAAAGCATTCCTGGGTAGAAGAATCAGACTGTGACCTCTGGACTATTTGAATCAATGGAAATGTCATCATTTCTGTTAAGCCACCATGTATTTTTCACAAACCACCAAACACCTTTATCATGCAATATGGAGCCATAAACCAACTGTAGACCCCTTTTGATGGTCTCACAGGCCTCTCATGGTCTTCAGACCATAATCGACGAACTATAAATGCCTATGTGCAATATAGATAGGGAACTGAGGTGTACTCAGTTTTTGGCATCCTTATCTTTGAAAAGCGACAAGTGAATTCAGCATCTGTAGCTGAAAAATTTCTTCCAGAATAAATTTCTTAATTTTGTTTGACTCTTGAATTGGTGCATATTAAAAAAATGATTAGTTAAATATAATAGTTTACATACTTCATCACTTAGTTATGTATTATTTAACGACCATGATATTAGTAATGATTTTTAACATTAAATGATATTGGCAACTGGTGTCTCAAAAGAACTTACAGGGCAGTACTTGAGAATCGCAGCCCCACGCTGTAGGAAAGGTCCACGTCCCTTCCTGACAAACACCCTACATGATCTTCAGCAGCCGGGGAAAAGTACAATCCCAGCCTTCAGCTAGACCAGGTCTGTTCAATGCCTCAGCTGCCTGGGTGGTCAGTGGAGAGAGAGGAGATGCTCTGGGAAAGGCTCTGGGCAGCTGCCATGGCCAGCAGAAACCCAGCAGAAAGCACATGCCGATGGTGCCACCAGTCCGCTTCTGCAGTCTGAGTGCTGGATGCCCATGGGGCTGCTGCCAAGGTGTCCTAGTTTCAACAGGGATGGAGGTAATTTTCCTCTCAGTAGCTGACTTATTTTGGATTCCAGATGTGAAGAATGTTGACAAATATTCTGATGATATGAGTTGTTGCTAATGAGACCAAGGACACTGTCTGGCTTTCCAGGTCTCGCTATTGTGCAGGTGCAAGAAGCTGGGAGAGGCACAGCCAAACTGGCCAAAGAGAGTATTCCATGCTGTAAACATCATGCTCAGTATATAAGTAGGTATTAACTGTGGGGGGGACATCAATCTCTCTCTCTGTCTCTTGCTCCTTTGCTTGCTGCTTGGTTTCATTTCTGTGATCGCTCCTCGGGATGGGCTGTATCAGTCATTGAGACATTGGGTGGTGAGAAATCATGCATTGTTCATTCTGTATATTTTAGTATCCTCATATTTTGTTATTATTGTAGTTTTCCTTTCCTATTCTAGTAAACTATCTTTGTCTCAAACCACAAATTTTGCTTTCTTCCCAATTCTCTCCCCCATCCTGCTTGGGAGTGGGAGGGAGAGTGAAAAACTGTGTGGTGACCAGGGCTAAACCACAACACCAGGCAAGAGCTAGACGGTGGAGGCCTCTTGGCAAGGTACATGACCTTAGGTTTGAGGCTCACTCTTATTGCAAAGTAGCTTCTGAGAGAGGTGGTAGGTTTCACACTGTAGCCAGGGACTGAGAAATGTGCTTATAAGACATTTCTAAGCTGTGGTTTCTCTCCCCAAGACAGTGCCCTAACGTCCTGCCTAGGAGTGTTCAGAGGTGATGAAGCTGGAAGGTGAAGCCAGGCAGAAAAGGAGATTGAAGAAGAGCAGGAGCACTATCAGGTTAACAGAGATAAAGCAGGAATCTGAAGCCTTGTGATTTGGCCACATACAGAGATGTTGCAGGAGCAAAGCTGCATTTGGTTCCCAGCTTCTGCTCACGTGCACAGGCCGTTGCCTGCTGCTGTCTTGGTGTGTGTGTCTCGGGGGAGCTGGGTGCACCTCTCAGCCCTGCTGGTATTGGCAATGAGGCAATACTAAAAAACAGACGTTCTGGATTGTACTTTTGTATACTGGGACACTGGACCCAGATTTTGCAGAGTTCTATTTGTTTCCAGCTAATCTTTTTCTTTTGTGTCTCAAAATAGAGTGTTATGTGGCTTTCAGAGTTCTGATGTGATCTTTTGTGGTGTTTCCCACCATATTTCTATTATTTCTTTTACTCCAAAACACGAGAAACACATTACTCATAAAATATTCCCTGCCTCCCCCTTTCAGTTTTCAGTGAAATAATAAAAAGCCTGCCACAACTCGTGTGCTGTAGTCCTCCTTATTTCTGCCCTGTTTTCAACAGCCACTTCTATCAGGGAGTATAAAACCTCCAGACTCAGGTTGCATGCCAAAGAAAACAACTGCAGTTCACAGAAATCCCTTAATAATTTCAGCAAAATGCTGAAGGAGGAATTTTGTAATTAAAGATTTCATATTTTCTTGCTCGATATTCCATGCTGGGCTGGGAGGACTGGGGGAAAAATGGTTGTGCAACTGTCAAGTTTTTTATTGGAATAACTTTATCATATTGCTATCTCTTCGATTCGTAGATCAAATATTTAGGTGTATCCTTTTTTCTGGGCAACCTTCAAATCAACATTTTCCTCATTAAATTGTTGCAGCATTTAGACTAAGTGCTTTGGCAGAAGAAACTAATTCTATCCAAAGCTTGTGTGTTAGCATTTGGCAATCCTTAACACGTAACAAATCAATGTGATTTTGTCAGGATTCTGTGCCATGCATCCTGTGAGCTA
Organism: Tetrax tetrax; assembly: GCA_009806455.1. Taxonomy (NCBI): domain Eukaryota; kingdom Metazoa; phylum Chordata; class Aves; order Otidiformes; family Otididae; genus Tetrax; species Tetrax tetrax. The sequence goes on along the minus strand of WHYT01017166.1, from coordinate 385,728 downwards.
ACATGCTGAGTGCGGAAGATGGAAAGAAGCAGAACCTTTGTCATAGTGGAAGCTCGTATGAATCTGATACCTTCAGAACAACTCCATTTTCTCCATCTATGATGTCCATGGTTGTCCTTTTCGCAAAGCCTTTGGGGTTCAGCCAGGAGGAACTTCCTGATGTCTATACTCCCATTCCTGTGTTTAAGGGAGATAATTGTGTTTTCTCTCACAGGAATTAAAACGGGACTGAAACTTACCTAATATCAAGTTCAGCAAATGATCTTTTGAAATGATATCCGGAGAATCCTCCTTCAGTTCTAGCAGGATATTAAAGTTGGCTGACGCGTAGGTATGGCCGGACAACGTGCAGCTAGCTTCTAGTGAAGCACACTCAAGTCTCTCCTGTACAATTGCTCCTTGTCTTCTAGGATGTCGTTCCTTTTCCTCTTCCTGATGAAGAAAGTGCATTTAGCAGTCTGAGCTGGTGCACCTGTGTACTCCTTCTTTGTGAGTTTTACACAATAATTCTTTCTTGTGCCCTAGACTAACCAGTGTTACCCACAGAAGTTGCTCTGACATTAAAAGATAACTCAGTCTTTCATTTTCTGAGTCTTTTCTGATAGGAATGCTTACTGTTGAAAGTGCTGAAAGCTCAGCCTTTGGAAAACTGAGAGCTCTACAAGCCTGAAGAAGTCAAACTGAAAAAAGAGAAAATTCCGACCTTTCATTTCTATGTACATATGTAATGATAGCCAATAATGGCTGTCGTTGATAAAGTACAGGAATTAGTAACAGGAAAGGTTCAGTATATTATTGCAGCAGATTAATGAAAGGCTGAGCATATGACGAAGCAGTAATTTAAAGATAACTTCTATATATTATAGTTTTGTCCTCGCCCTGCTCTCTCCTTTTTATTAGAACCTCGGTTTATTAGCCCATTTCTAAAACTCTTATTAAAATGTTGCTGTGAAGTGATATATTCCTTTGCATAATACTGAATTTTAGGACTTGCAGCCTAGCCATGCAGAAATCTCTGCTGAGTCAGCAGAATGGCAAGTGCAGACTTTATGCAGAGGAAGGCATTGCCTCCCCTGACTCTGCCATGGACTTGGAGTATAGGTTCAGCCCCAAGAGAGGGAAAGCTTCGAAGCAGACTTGACTAAGGGGAAGAAAAAGGAGAAAGCATAGGAAGAGAATATTAAAGCTGACTTTAATTTGCTTGAGTATTATTTGAGGGGATATAAAATTTGCTCCAATGTGGACAATTTTTTGGAGACCAAGGTTGGAATGTTTATGGTTATAAACACTAAACTTTTTGAAAAAGGAAAAGATAGCAAAAAACTGTGATGTAAACTCTACCTGAAAAAAAATAGAGTATTCCAGTAAGAATACATAGATGTACCTTGATGCAGTTTGTACCCATATGGATTACAAGAACAAAATTAGAACAGAAAAAGTGCCCAAGATGTAAACTGGACTTTACTCCATCAGGCCAGATTTCTACATCTAGCACCTTCCATCTTTTAAATTATTTTTTTAACTTGCTTTTACTTGCAACTTTGCAGCTTCATGACATCAGCTGACACCAGATTATGCTCACTTATTTGGATTTACATAATTTCTGAGGAAGGATATATATCTGTACTCATTGTCTGTATTTAGCTGAATGTATCAATATCATAGTCACAAATTACACACACACATGTTCCTACAGAATACTGTAATCCTAAAAGCAGAAATACACAGCTTTATTTCTTATTTGGCCGACTGAGGAATTTAGGCAGTTAGTCTATGAGAAATAACCTATTGTGCTTCCTTTGCTTTTTTTTTTTTCTCCTCTTGGTATTTTTTCAGTCTGAAATAGAGAAACCCACTCTGTTCAACAGCACAACTTTTAGATGCTTCAAAAAGAATGCAGCAAAAATAAATGTTTAGGCTGACTGCATTCTAGTCTGTTTAAAATAATTCATGGCTGCCTCACTGTGGCAGTAGTAATTATTGATCAACCTATTTTTTCCTTCTTTTTTTAAAGTGTTGAAGTACTGTAATCAGCTGCATTTGTACAGGGCTCTGTGAACTTGGCTTGTTCACTACAGCTCAGCTGCTGCAGAGCTAATGAGGCTGCTGACCTTGATGACAGGAAGGTTGTAGGCCTCACAGAGTGAATATGGGGTACTGAAAGATGTTTTTTTTCCTACTATTTTATTAAAATGAATTTTTAATTATTGGTACAAATAGCAAAGAGATCAGAACAAGGAGTCAGAGGAGCAGCCACATTCTGTGGCTCTTCGCAGGTTAATGAGTCTTTCATGGCAGAGCTGTACTGCTGACACGTCACTGAAGATGCATTCTGCTAGTGTTGAAATGTAACTCTAATCCTCCTTTGACTATCCAGTCCTTTATCTTGGGATCACTCATTGGACAGGTTAGAAATCCTGCCTTGGAAACGAAACAGAAAATTACCATCTGTGCCTGCCATAATCTGAATCAAACACTGCATTCAAACCAGACTATGTTTCACTGTTAGCCATTTAGATATGAGATACCGTATTCATATAGAACATCTTGGGTTTTAATAAACAAATCTTTGGCCCTGCATCATAGGATTTGTTACAGTGTTTGTCTTGGCAATGTAAATTTGCTAATATTTCTTCTTATCTGTCTCTCTTTTGCAGCAGTAAGCAGACCAGGCAATATTTCCTTTTTTTTTTTTTCTTTTTCATCCCATATGAAATATACTCTAGCGTGACTTTTAAAATTATATTATACTTTGAACGGAAATTACAAACCCCCCCAGTGATACTCATTTGTCCAAGTATTTAATTCTTCAGGGTTCTTTCAAATCTTGGCCTCCTTGCTGAGACTACTGGTTGGGGTTAAAAGGAAATCTATCTGCTGAGAATATAAATACATAATCATAATACATAATTATGCACAGCTTTTCAATTCATAAAGAAGACTAAACATTCTCAACATGATAGCGACCACTTGTCACCTGTGTTTTATCTAATGGTGTTAAAATTAAAGACTCTCTTGCCATCATCATGATTGTATTTAATTTTAATAGAAAAGTTAGGCAATAAGCACTTTCTGGACATGGTTTTGAAGAACTTACAGGATGGTGTGGGCTTCCTGCCCATTACTGGCATCCTATGAAGTGTTTCTCATGCTTCCTCTGAAAAATGTCATCGCTGCTCTTCAGTCCTCATTGACTTCTTCTGCCCTGCTGTTCCTCTTCAATTCTATAATCCATGTTGGAATGAAGCCTGCAAGAAACTGATGAAAAAAAGCCAAAGTCTAGAGCTGTCCTGCACTCTAGCTGTGCAGAAAGTTCAAAATGAGAGTGTGTTTGCTAGTAATATGTCAGTGGCTTTCTTGCAAAATCTACAGGCAATCCTTTTTCCCCTTTTGATACTGAGAAAAGGGAGAGTCTCAAGTAATTAACTCTGCTGTTAACTCTAATTTCATCTGTCCCTGTGGCTTGTGCCTCATGCTTATCGGGGTGAAGATTCGCCATTAGGGGCAATTCACCTGGCTGACAGGGCCTTTAACTCCTGCGTGGCTGCTTGAGGTGGGTTGTCTCGACCGCTGCTGCAGTGGATTTTGTGCTGCTGTCCACAGTACATCATGAGACGCAATGGACACACCTCAGGTAGGCTGAGGGGGCTTGCTTTGCTGATATTCCTCACAGTAAGTTACAGAACAGAGTATTGTACAAAAATAAAGCTGGAGGTGACCTCAAGTGTTCTAGTTCAACTGGCTGTCCCAAGACAGGATCAGCTATAACTCTTTTTCAAAGGTTTCCAGGGATAGATATTCAGCAATGCCCTTGGGTACTCCATCCAGTGCTTCACTGTCATCTCTGTCATTAAAAATGCCCCAATGCCTAACCTGAAACTTTCTCACTGCCATTTAAGTTCATCACTGTGGGGTTAGCATTGCTCAGTAGAAGTCCCAAAAGAAATGATAGCTATGTCCCCCTGGTGAAAGTAGCATGAGGAAGTTTAATGCATTTCGGAAGCCTGCCTGTGCATTCTGCGTTTCTAAAGCACTTTAAAGTACACAAAAAAAAGTCAAGAAAGGTTGCATTTCTGCTTTTAGCATTGAAAGGGCTCCGTATCTTTTAAGCATCCAAATCAGAGTGTTCTGTTCCCAGTGCTTGTAATTAGGTTATGCATGGCCATCTCTCAGTTCAGCAGGATGGATCAGGCATTCCAGCATCTTCTTGTACCTGTCAGGAGTCATTTAACTGCTGCAGAAGGGGAAGCAAGGGGGGTTGTCTCACCATTGTCAGCAAGGGAATTGGGAAAGCTGCCTATGCACTACACACCCTCCCTTGAAAGAAAATTGTCCAGGAACCGAGACCAAAACCATGGGATGTTCTTTTTTAGAGATGGAAAATGGGAATTACCTGGTTTTAGTATAGTTAGTCAAAGTGCCTTCTTTGCTAGAAAAGGAACTAGAAAAGCAGACTGATCAACAGAACAATAGTGCAATGTTGACCTCTGTGCAGATATGATGACGGACTGATAACTCACTGTTAAGTTCAGTCAGCTTCTAATCAGCTCGTCAGTTAACAGCTGATTTTTGTTTGAACCTGTGAGCATAGCTATGATTACAATGAGAAAATGAAAAAAAAAAATGTAAGGGTTATAATGCCTTTAATCTTTTAAAAGTGGATTTTATTTTGCTTATTATCTCATATCCAAACATGCTTCTGAAGGCAAGTGAGCATAAACTATTTAGAGATAAAATGCCAGATTCTGTCATTGGTTATATATTGCTTATATTTGTTTCAACAGCAGATAATGCACATAGCTGACCTAAAAACATGTTTGCATGGTACACAGAATTTTGCCCCTACTTAAGAAAAGAATATTGCTGCCTAGATTGCAAAAACAGAACAAAACTCCACAAATACGCACCATGCTGTGAGCTTTTATTGTCTGACTGTGTCTAATGGTTGAACTGCCAAAACTAGCAGCGGGACAAGAATAAATTATGAACAGATGAAGAACTTTCTCATTCTTGTGTGATAATCCAGAGTTCCCTTATCTATAAATAATGAACCTAGAGAACCTTGCAAATGAGAAGTACAAATGTTATGCGAACAAATGGTAGGAAGCTTTCACATCCTTGTCAGAATGATCTTCTCTGACAAACCAAATACCAGGTACCTAATCTAAACAGGATGGAAACCCTGTAAGTTAAACATCCATGGTACGTATATAACATCCTTTGCGTACTGAAACTTGGTGCACACTTCTGTCTCTGCTTCTGTGTAACGTTCATGTCAACATATAGCTGTTGTGCAGGATGCAATGCTATTAATTTAGAATTGGAAGTGATAAGAGTACAGCAGAAAAACATAGAATCATAGAATCATAGAATGGTTAGAGTTGGAAGGGACCTTCAAAGGTCATCTAGTCCAACCCCCCTGCAAGAAGCAGGGACCTCCCTGACTAGATCAGGTTGCTCAGAGCCCCATCCAGCCTGGCCTTGAACGTTTCCAGGGATGGGGCATCC
>WHYT01017166.1:347414-380200 GCA_009806455.1 Tetrax tetrax | reverse complement strand
TGAACAGGGCCGGGCCCAACACGGACCCCTGAGGGACGCCACTGGTGATCGGTCTCCACTTGGACATTGAGCCGTTGACCACCACTCTCTGAGTGCGGCCATCCAGCCAACTCCTTATCCACCGAGTGGTCCATCCATCGAACCCGTGCCTCTCTAGTTTAGAGAGAAGGATGTCGTGCGGGACAGTGTCAAATGCCTTGCACAAGTCCAGGTAGATTATGTCCGTTGCCCGGACCTCCCTCTGTTTTAAAACCATTACCCTTTGTCCTGTCGCAACAGGCCCTGCTGAAGAGTTTCTCCCTGTCGTTCCTGTAGGCCTCCTTGAGGTACTGGACGGCTGCTGTAAGGTATCCCTGCAGCCTCCTCTTCTCCAGGCTGAACAGCCCCAGCTCTTTCAACCTGTCACAGCATCTTTACAGTATGAGCTAAGGGTCAAACATATTCTCCTAACCCTGACATGCTCTGTGTCATTCTTTGAGCTGATGGGACGCTCTTTTCCCAGCTTGTCCTTCTGAACAAACAGATGAACAATGTTAATATAAGCAAATGTAATGCCTCCAATGCTAATAAATATGTGCAGATACTGAAATGAAAAGACTTTTGGGTTCATAAGCAACCAGCATTGCAGCAAACGGCACTTTTTCCTCTATATCCTGTGTTTTCTTCCAAATGTATAGCACAAACTGGATGAGTAGAGAGAAAGAAAGAACCATTACTGGATGCATGTACATTTACTTTTGCATTTCTAGAAGTGTAGCAAGTCTGATAACATAAGTAAAAGTGATAGATAACATAGTTTGCAGAGGGGGCTTGAAGGAGGCTAACACCATTACAAAGACCAAATTGATAAAGGATGTGTATGAAGTATTTGTGATTATTATACACCCGAACTCAAAGCTTGGGAGAGTTCTGCAATACAGATTCTGTGTAAGCTCCCAGATTTCCAGTGACTAAAGGATCTTAAAATCTGTCAAATCAGCATCTTTATTTCACAGCATTTACTCATGGGCTGTTTCAGTTCCAGCCTAGTAAAAGACAAGACAGCTGCCATGATCTCTGCTTTGAAGTTTGCAAAAAAAGTGGAGTGGTCAAGGATTTCTGAAAGGAGATTAGTAAAATCACATATGCTCAAGTGAAGTCTTGCCAGGCTACATTTACTATGCAGGATAAATTTGATTTGCAGAAATGTGGAATATAGATTACTAGATTAATGAATTGAAAGAGCAGAGCTTGCTGTCTGTCTTTTGCTCCTTCTCTGTCTCATGGGAAGAATAAATTATATTCTGTCTACTCACTGGAATAATTAACATTTTCAAGAGCATGCAAGTACAGTATTGAATAGTTACTCATCAGTTTGCTATTTTGCTGAACTTTCCTTATCACAAAGTCAACACCAGTCTCTGCACCTAGTTATTAAGAAGAAATAAGTGACTCACTCAAACTGTAATTTTTGCTACCTTTCCCTCTGATTTAGAGAGTGGGTCCAAATTGGGATTTTTTGAGGTTGTTTTTTTTTTCCATTGCTTGCTTCATCACCATTAGTCTTTTCACTGACTTTTGGTCCTGAATCGGTTTTGCAGCTGTCAGTGAGTATTTAGAATTTTGTCTGGGAACCTGCAAGAGGAGGGCATCTCACACAAAGGAAGAACCTGGTGAGAGGTCTTTATCCAGGGCACAGCGAAGCCTGTGAGAACCTTTCTTATGATTGCTGTGAACACACAAGCAGGGACAGAACAGCCACTGCTCCTTTCAGATAACAAGTAACTATACTTTGAGAGGAGATAAGACTGGAAACGATCAGCCTCCAGAAAAAAGGTACACGCTGAGACATATTGGATTGTGTGAGAAAGAAGCAGGACACTCATCAAAAAAAAAAAAAAAAAAAAAAAAAAAAAAAAAAAAAAAAAAAAAAAAAAAAAAAAAAAAAAAAAAAAAAAAAAGAAAAAAAAAAAGTATGTTGCATGATACCAAGAAAAAAAGAGATGGGAGGCTTATGAGCAGGCAGAAGAGGGGCTTGGTGACAAGGAGAAAGAAACTTTACTGTAGTGTTTGCTGCCACGTGTGGGGCTCCAAAGCAGATGTAGTCTTGATGAAGGGGAAGGAGCAGTGGTAGGGAGGTCATGTTTTACTGGATGGAGCTGCTGGAAAGAGGACTGCAGGTCTACTAGTTTCCCTGCTAAATCAATGTAATGAAAGGAACATGAGTGCTTGCGGTTTTGTTATTACTGTTGTGAATAAACGGAACCACATATAAGAAATATCTGACTTTTTTATCAATTTCTCTCTCTGGTGGGAACAACCAATAGGACTGCAAATCCTGGCTGATAGTCCAGGACGGGTAACAATCTCTCTCTCTCTAGATTTGGTGTGTATTCATATAAAATATTTCTCCTCTGAGATGGCCCCTCTGCAAAACTCTTTCTGTCAGTTTAGATTAGCCTTCTAAATTTTAGAGCCAGCAGCTAACAAGCTTAACAGCACAGCCTTGTAAGTCATTTCTCTTGCAAAGACACTCAGGTGGAGGAGCTAGGCATCTCTGAAAATAAGGCCATTTCATTTTACTGGCTATATAGGGATGCAGCAACTTAAATTAAGCATACAGAACTGTTAGCAGTGGGATTTTCTAAAGATTGATTGCTGCTTGGTTATTAGAGCATGCTTTGAATGCTTGTTTTGTGCCAGGAAAGATACAATGGCCATACTTCACTAGCCAAATGGACAGAATCAACTTTTTGAAATGGCTCCAGCATGGGACGGGGCTGGTGCAGCAGCACCAGCGCGTGCGGGTAGATACTCAGAAACTCAGGGGTTCAGCTGACGCAGAGGGTAATTTTCAGCTAAGAGGATGAACTCTAGATTTGATAAGCTCATGTGGTCGCCTCACAACCCTGAAGGAGAAGTGTGGGGAGCTGGCTTGGGCAGGTCGGTGGTGATGAGGGTCTATGGCTGAGAGTAGGGGTTGGGCAACACTAAGCATGTGCTGAGCCAGTCGTTGGCAACCTTTAAATGACAGACCATTTAGCTTTCCAAGGATATTTTCCAAGGATAATATGCTCGAGGGAGCTGGGATCCTTGGCCTTTCAAAAGTTCTCTCAAGCTACTGCTTTCGGAGCTTGCAGCCCGGTGCCAAGCTGGCAAGTGAAACCTGTTTGCGCTCCGTGCCGCAGGCTGCTGGGTCTGCCACCGGGCCGCTTGCCCAGGGGTGAATATTTAAGCTCTGCCCCTAAAGTTGGCGTGGTTGCTGCCCACAGGCTCCGTTTTGTGTTGCCAACGAGACAATCTGCAACATTCGCAGATATTTGGTCAGCTTCCCGCAGAGCTCAGAAGATCTCCGAATTATCTTCTTTTTCTGTCAATGAGACAAGATCATATGGGCACACGCCAGCACATACTGGGGACAGTGGCTGCATTTGCAGCCAGGAAAAAACCTATTGAATCTTTCCTGCATGACACGTGGCCTGCCGAGTGTGCTCTCACCAGGTCCCGCAAAAGGAGGGCAGCTGCTGGGCTTGGGATTCTGCAAATGGGACCCATCTGCTTCGCTCCCTCCGGGCCCGCCTCTGGCTGCTGGTACAAGTTATCTTCCATTGAGCGGTTGCGCTGTGCCAGCTGCAGATGCTGCCAACTGGTGTGAGCTCCCCGGGGCATAAGGAGGAAGAGTACTGGTCTTTTTGCAGTTCTAAACCAATTGCTGTGACAAGCTACTATGAGGAGAAGAGAAGTGTGCTCCCTCCATTTAATTAATTGCAGTCTGAAATAATTAAATCTTAATTAGTGAGCTGTTCTAACTTGCTCCAGCTCATGGTCCTGGTTACTCAAAAAATACCAGCCAAGCTGTGGTTTGATTTGGACAATTGACAAATTGCTTATTTACCAAATGAGAGCTTGTGCCTTGCTTGAGGGGTGGGATTCTACTTTCAGCTAAATCAGTGAAAGTTTTGTTGTTTTTTTTTCTTCCTCTGAAAGGTTTGATTTTAAATAATGATGGTTCAGTGGTAGGAGAATAGTTGTTTTGTGTTAGTGTTGCTGTAACAGACACAAGCCCCAGATCGTCCCACTGTAGTGACTCCTTCACTGTCACTACTCTGCCTAAGTGTGTGCAGAAAATAAACATCTGAAGGGGAAAGTACTTTGACATTACTTCCAGAAATTCATGATTGCCCCTCTCTGGCGAGACGACTTGGAACCAGACAACTCAGCTTTGCGCCTTGGTGGCTGTCTTACAGCTGAGACCACAGATGCCTGCTTCTGCTTTTGGAGATCGTGCCTGCTCCCTGGCACTGACTTATGATCTGATATTAGTTTAATTTAGTCACAGCACTGGCATGGTACTCTGTGATCTCTCATTCCATTTTAGAGGAGACAACAGCATCCATTTAGAGGAGAGAACAGTCATTGGGCTGGCAGTGAGAAACAGAGGCTGAGGCGATGATAGTCAATAAAATAGGGCTAGGACACACGTTCCAGCCCTGGCACATGGCTGTCCAAACACACTATTGTCCAAACTAGCTGTTAGCATAATCCCTGGTATGGGTCTTGGCATGCACCAACTACCTCTCCCCCAACGAACACCCAGGCATGGCCTGGATGACAGCATCTCTCAGGGGCCATTCCTAAAAAAACAGTGCGAGCAAGGGAGGAAGCTGTCAGGATGCAAGCTGTGCTCTGCCAGTTAGCCTCCGGGCCCATGGTCCCTGGCCTGTTTTACTCACTGGTATCGGCAAAGCTGGGGATGCCAAACATCTGTTCCCTTTTTCCTGAGTCTGAGAAGCAAGAGCATCTGTAGGATACCTCAGCCTCAGTACTCTAACACCAGAGCTGCCCAGGGGCTTTTGTAGCCTGAGATTTTAGAGGTTTCTTTTGTAATAAACACTTAGGCTATGTACAGTTTTATGCTGGAACTGGATGATACCCTTTCTTCCAGAGGCTCTGTAGAAAGTCTGCCATGCTTTGTGCACCTGTATTGCGCCCGGGTAAAGCAATGACGGCTGGCAAACATGTACACCTCCTGAGAGCCATCCTTGCAATCAGAGTCAGTCTGCAGCTTTCCCATAAATTACACAGCAACAAAAGCGATAAGGCATTGTTTTATTCTTTGGAAAGAAAAATGCCTCTTGGGCTGGCTGGATTATCTGTACCGCCTTTTAAATTCAGCAGAGCGATTTTCTTTGTGCTTTGTGAATTCACAGTGAGGGATGAGCACAGCTAATGAACTGCTTTCAAGGAGCCTAAACGTAGCTAAAGCCTCTTCACAAATCCCTTTGATAATCAAGAACATTAGCAGAAGAACAAGGTTGAAAAGACAAAAGCCTACAGCTTGACTTTACACTGTGTACAAATTAAGGAACCAACTCTTGTATTTGATCTTCTAAGTAAAAGTGTAAAGTATGGCTACATTTACACTTCCCTTTGCATCTCATCACCTCTACTTCTGTCAGTATGATTTGGATGGTGCTGATTTGTGATGCCACTGCTTTATACATCAGCCCAGCTAGATTTCATCTACATTTCCACATGTTGCTGTTGCCACGTCCTGTCTTTGAACTGAGACTCTTGCAATTTGTCCTGCTGCGGCTTCTCCCCTTGACTGTGAATGCACAGCCCCACAGATATTCTTCCATTCTTCCTGGTTACTGGAGAATGAAATACGTTTTGATTCTCTTCAGCAGACTGAAGGCCTGTATTTATTTGCAGTTAATGGGAACTTGAAGCCACGCTGCTCCATGAGCCCCATCCTGATTTCATTGGAAACAGGGGATGAGCAGCACTTCACAAAGCTGAGCCTTACGAGCTGGCAATGCCTACTTGCAATGAACAGACTGTAAAAGGGCTCTACTTAAAGGGAAGCAAAGCCCCTGAGCAGATTGTCTTCAGTGTGTCTTCTTTATAGAAAGAGTTACAATTGCTTTGTTGTTGTTTTTGCCTTTTTTTTTTTTTTGAGGAATTGCTCCACTGCTATTGTACTGATTAAATTTGTCCATTTGTTAAGCAATCCAAATTGCTTTCATTCCTAGCAGCTGCACAATGTAACTGCAGTTTTGCAGATTGTTTTACAGAGATGACTTGATTTTTGTGGTAGGTTATATGGTAATGAATTGTTTGTCAGAGAAATTTAACTGTGAATGCAACAATATATGCACAGATTGAAGTAATGAAATTTGTGATCATGTTAATACTGCTTTTGTATTTTATGATATAGTCAATCTGTCCTTCCCTTAAAGATAAAAAGCCAGGTTTGATGACTACTAAACAAAAGAACAGATGTTCCCTGCTCAAAGTTGAGTGTACACTGTGTGAAACTGTTTTAAATGACCCAGTGAGAGCCCTCTGGAAAGGATGTATTTATAAAATATTTTGCATCTGGAAAAGCAGAAGATAATAAGACCGTTTAGTTTAAATTTCAACACTGAAGCACAATCCAGTGTTTGACTGTAAACTGTTTGATCACCTCTCTGAAATGTTTCAGCCTCTTGCTTAAGAAGACTGTATCTTCAAGCAATCTTAGCGAAACCAGGATAGCTGCCTTAAAATGGCTGCAAGCCTGGATGTGGTATCAATGACAAATCTACAGGAAACTTCTTTCCTAGAATTTGTTTTTGTAGCTAGATATTACAGCAGAAAAGCTATCTGGGAGTCAGCACTGAAAATTACAGCAAAAAGAGCCATTTGGGCAAATATCAGTAAATTTTCCTATGGTGGTGTAACACTTTTTTAGTAAATGGCTTGTGCATTAGAGGAAGGGTATCATCAGATACCATCATTCTCAGGCAGCCGCTGCTGGTCAGTCACAGAGCTCTGGTGGGAGGCACAGAGGACAAGGCTCACATGGAAAGATGAAAGGTCACGTGGTGCAGCCATCCCCATCTTAGCTCATTGTTTTAACTCCCTTTACTGTCAACGGAGAGAAGTAAACACTCTGGAAAAGTAGGCATCCCTTAAGGTCAGTGAAGAAGGATAAGGACCTCCTGCAAACGATGAGCTCATCTTGTCTAATGTAGGCAGAGGATGAGTGCTTATCCCCTCCCACTACAGCAAGACTCTCTGGTGATGAGAAGAGGAACCTTGGGTCAAGGTAGATGACTGATTAAGTAACTAAGACCAGGTGAAATAAATCGTATTCAAGCATTGGGGGTATTGTACCGATGTACAGAGTACAGTGCATTTTATTTCCCTTCCAAGCATATAAGCACATTTAACAATTCATGCTACATCCAAAAGGAAGGGTGCCATGCCACATCATAGTTTTAGAAATATTATCATAACTAAAGTTCTCCAGCATTTGAAACACTTTTAAAGTTTCCCTGCACCTGTTTTTCCACCTTACTCTCTCAAGACCAAGCAGTTTCCCTTACACCCTTGCTTTTTCTCTTCACCTCTCCACTCTTCTCTCTGATGGTAACTTTAGACTGTAGTTTAACTGCTGCCTGACCAGCACTGTATTGATGCCAAGCTTTGTAACGAAATGTTAATATTGTTTTATTTCACTGGCAATAGCTGACTAATAACAGGTTAGTGGCTAGGGTGGATGCAGTTATTTTTTTGGTCAAAAATGTCATTTTAAATGCCTTTACCCTTTATACACTTTCAAATCCAAGGTTGCACCTTTAGAAAAAAATTCAAAGGAGACAAAAGCAAACCAAAATTAAACAAACCCCAAAGTGTCTTCTCCACGACGGAGAAATTAAAGTAGCTTTTTTGCATCTCAGAACTCTGTATGATTATTATTAACATAGTTGATAAAAGCAGTCCTCATAGAAATTAAACTGTGTAAAGTGAATTCTGATAAATGTTAAATGACCTTAGAAAATGTTTTTGTGATCTGTGAAGAAACCTGAGTCCATTTTTGTTGCTGATTTGCTGATTTCTAGTCCAGAAGACACAGAGTGCAGAGGAGAGCAGCAGACTTGGCGACAGGAGATGGGGATGTCTAACCACGCAAAGTGAAAGCCATTCCATGTCTGATGCTGACATGTACCCACTGGTGGTCTGCATATTCAAAAAATACTCGCCTGGGTTGGTGATAACTTGTAGATATAAACCTGATACAGGTGGTTCCAAGTTATATGAATCCTGTGCAGCAACTTTCATTAGTATGCTCCAGTCCCAGATAAATTACGTCCCACTAATGCTTGGATTTGTCAAAATACGATGACTTTGGATAAAAGTGAGGGAGTAGAGAAGATAAATAAACCCACAAATGTGTCATTTTCTTATGTTGCTGAAAACACTTAACACATTTTTTCATTTAAATATTAAATTTGAAAAAAAGGATACTTTCTGTCAACCTGGAAAATGTATCTAACGCCCAGTTTTGTTAGAAAGAACGATGGGAGAGTATGTATGATTGCATACTTGTCTACATAAGGCTTCTTCCTTGAGTAAAACATCATTGTCGCCTGCCTCCTAGCAAACCGTGACCTCTTGTTTGCTTTAGGCCTTGCTGAGTGTTTTCTTCTGCCTCTCAACTATTTCATCAATGCTGGATCTTAACTCTGGAAGTTAAGCAGAAGGTTTTGGTTTGCTTGCAGAGACACGGAAAGCCCGATCCTAATTGTGGTAATGGTCACTGAAGTTCAGCCTTCTTCAGTAGTGGGCCCTGAGATAATTTCTGTAGAGGCTTGTTACAGAAAATAGTTTCACACTTTTGGCCTTCAGATCTGAAATCACCTTTGTCCCCATAACATGACATACTACAGATTTTATATGGCACAAAATGTTTTCCCTTGTAGTTGGAACAACTTGGGTCCTTTGTCAAGTATACAGCTTTTTCCACGGTTACCTAGAGACGGAGTGAAAAGAAATATGTGCCCTTTACTGAGCTTACCTGAGAAGACAAATGCTTTTCAGCAGTCAACGGACCTTAAACAAAGTAATAAGAAGCTGCACTTCTAATGGAAGAGAAAAAAGAGTAACATTTCCATTTAGTGGTGTCTGTTTCCTCTTCTGAGGCTGACAAGGAGAAGAATTGGACTCTTGCTTTGTTTGGTACTACTGATGGATGATGGTCTTACCTTTAATTTATTCCTGAAACAGTAAGGTTAACTTTGATTCATGCAGTTTACAGATTATTGGCATTTTATATTTTAATTGTTTATTGAACTGAAAAGACTATCCAAAATAAATATGCCAAATGCATAAAATGAGGAGGAAATCACATATTTTCACATTTTTATTTATAAGTCCATTTACACAGCACCAAAATTGAAAAACAAACATAATTAGGTATATGTCATATAGTAAGAAAAAATCTTTTCTGACAAATTGCTGGTGACCTTTCTTTTTGCGAGGAAGCAGCACATAACAGTTACTTAAAAACACATAGTCTGTAACTCCTATCAAAGTGCCTATCTGCAAGCATCATGCTATGTATTTACTGTAAATTCAAGAGAGTTTGACAATCTGCAGTTTACTATTAACATAAATGCCCCAAATAATTCAGTCAGTGAATGGACTCCTGTGAAATATATGTGATGAAGCCTGTAGGTATTATGTAACAAGTTTTATGTTTTCTTTCTTTGATTTTACTGTCTTATCTTCCCCAAGTCAACCTTTGTGTAATAGACCAATGTATTTCTATTATCAGTCTTTCCTAATAGCCTTGATGGTCTAAGGTTATGAGCACGCCAAGGTTCATAGGGAGAGACAGTATCTTCTGTCTGACTGATTTAATGAGAAAATGAGACTGGCTTTAGGTGGCACAGACTGTATTTGAACAGTCAGGTACCTGAATATTTGTTCAGTTTTCTTCTAGCAGTTCCCTACCTTGAATTCCCTGTGTCCTGTTGATTCTTGTTCTACTTGCAGAATCATCACAAACACAGGTTTGTTTTCCACTTTTGCCTCTGTCTCAAAAATATTTACTGGAAGTAGGGACCACAGGAAGGTTACTGTGGATGGGGTATTGCATGTTACATAACTTCTGTGCCGTAAATGATTTTTTTTTAAAAAGGAAACTCGATATTTTCCCTTTTTAAAAACAAACTCAATTTTTCAAATAAAATCCTGGCGTCAGTTGTGGCATTTGCTGCAGTACAGCTAGGATTTCACCTTTCATCTGGGAGACTTGTTTGGTTAATTACCGGTCTTTGAAGACCAGGATTTTATCAGGTTCAGAAAGAGAAGCACCTGCCGGTGTCATGGTAATTGTACCTATTAGTCATTTACACATACAGCTTTGTGAGTTTATGAAGGATGTATGACTACAGCTCTAATTTTGAAACACTAACCCTATAGCTAATTATGCATGGCAAGTCATGTAACTGGTGTACAAGTAGCATAATACCTGAGGCTGTGGTCTAGCAAGTTCTAAGTTGTACAGAACCCCTTGACCTCCCTCTGATTCTAGGTGTCTATTAAAGTATAAAGGATAAATGTGACCTGCAGACCTACAGCTTGAATTTGAAGTAATTGCACATAGTGTTCATCTTAATGTGTGCTGATTTAGGATGTATAATGCCAATTTTAAAATTATTAGTTACAATATTAATTACTGAGTTTTTCCAGAAGAGACGAGTATCTGAGATTATTGATAGGGTATTGTGTTTTCTATGAAACACTCCTCACAGTTCTACATCAAGTTGAATTCTTATTCAACCATCCTGCATCTTGGCATTTTTAGCTGTAAGAACAGGAAAATAAAGTACCTAAAAGTGGTAAGAAAAGAAGTCGCAAAGTAATGGCAACAAAACATTATATTTCTGAACTATGAAAGATTACTTTACAAGTAATTGCTCAACTTCTGAGCAAGTAGCACAGTAAAAGGAATCCCGGAAATAAGAAATAGCTTGATTGACAGACTGTGAAGACTATTTGCATTGTGGGGAACGATTAAAAGCCGTGGAACTGCATGTTTTTATTTCTTGAACTACATAATGTGTTAATCCACAGTGGAGAATAAAAAGTTTCCTTTACAATACTTAAAGGTGACTCAAATATTTTGCTGTGTTTCTCTAGACTCTAGTCATGAATTTCTGAAATTGTGACTGCAGCAAATTTCCCAATGATTTCAAAGACAGGATTGTCAAACAAATCTCAGCCTAAACCCCAAATAGACAGATTCTCAATTAGATAATCCAATTGGTGCACAACAAATTACTTGTGCAGGTGCATTGATTCATCAAAGACTCAGCGCATGCCTTAGTCTTAAATAGCTGCTGCATAGCAAAATGAAGGTGATGGTCTAGATTAAAATTAATCTACACTGAAGTTTATCTTTCTAGCAGATACCTGTAAAAATGTGATATGGGCTAGCAAGCAGAATGCAAGCCATCTCTGGATTTGGAACACGGCATATTTTCATCCTTAATTACTCTGATGACTATATTACTGTCATCCCCTGTAACATCGCTTAAGGGCAGCACAATTACGTCTACCCTTGGCTGTGTTATATAGCCTCTCTTTCATGTGGTTGAAGTAAAAACTTAAAGTTATGGGTATAATTGTTTGGCTGAGCATGTCCTCATTTTGCACAGAAGAAAATCTGAGGCAGCAGAATCTACTCCACACTGGCTGGCAGCACATCCCAGCTCCACATACACATTTCAGAAAAGTGAGCTATTTGTAAATTGTATGTTTGTACTCAAACCTCAACATTTCTGCTCATTTTAATGTGTGAAGTAAAATACGCTTTAAACATTTTGTATGAAAGAAAAAGCAAACTCTTCCTAAGCTTGGGCTGTAGACAGTGTAGGCTGTGGACATGTCTTTGGCTTGTAAATTTGTGTGCTGGACATCACACAGCGAGTTTCTCTTGGCTTAACATTTCAAAAACCTTGTGCTTCCTGGAACAGATAAGCAAAGATAAAGTGAAAAGAGCTCAAAAAAAATTAAAATGTAAGCATGCACAGAAGCAAAATGAGAAGCAGATTGGTTTCTTAAAGGAAGAAGACAAATGACTTATATTTGTGGTTTTGCAAAAAAAAAAAAAGTGTTTTATCTGCTTCTTCCACTTATGTATTGTGGAAACAGATTACAAAACAAAGCAAAAGCCTTAAGAGCTGTTTGTGACTGGGATTTATTACCCATTATTAACAGTTTGCTATTCAATGTCAAGAGGAGGACACTTTAGAGAGGAAAATAATAAATTCTGGCCTTTTACAGTTTTGGGGGTTGGTGGCAGGGTTTGGGGATTTCTTCTTGACTTTTTTGTTCTGTTATGGTTCTTCTGAAGATGCAACTTTTTGAAAAGAGATATTAATTTCCAGCTAACACAGCACCAGCAACACAGCTATGGAAGGGCAGTGGTTTATATGATGCCTCAGATCCGTAACCAAAGGTTTTTACTGTGCAGTGTGGCAGCCCGTATGTCTTTCTCCTTGCCTGTTGACGTGTCTAGCTCCACTGTTGGCTTGTGTAGAGTTGATGTGGTTGTTTCTGGACCTGTGGCAGAAATCAGCTCAAGATGCACCCAAATACGTGCAAGCAAGGTGTAGTAGATGTGGTAGTGGCACAGCACACAGGGTCCATCTGTCAGAGGGAAGCTTGGCCACCCATGGATGGGGAGTGGTAATGTCCTTCCAAGACAGATGCAGCACTTTGTATATATGAAAGTATAACTTAGTGCCACACCAAAAATTTTCCTAGTCCTTGTGGGATAAGGCAGTGTTTTGGAGTATGGCTCTCTGGTGTTTAAAAGCCTGGTTCTATGTAGGTTCTTCTTTAGGCACTTTTGTGGATCTGGACCATAATAATCTATGACAGTCATACAGCTTAAGATGAAGCAAAGTTTTACCTATAAGTATTTGATTAGGAGCCACTGGGGCAATCTACTCTTCATATCTTAAAATCTAAAGTTAACCCACTCATAAAGAAACAGAAATGTATTACTTGCAATTTACATTTGGGGAGGACCCATATTTTCAATGACAGCAAGCTGTGGCTATAAAAAACAGTAAACCAAATCCAAAACAGGTTTTAAAAAACAAAGAAGTAAAATGTTCTTTTATGATGGGTGAAAGGGAGAAGCCAGTTGGTATGTTATGTGATGTAACAGCTGGATTAAATATGGAAGGGACACTTTCTGCTGTTCACATCTAGGTGATATAAAGTTTATGTGAAACCCTGGAGTAAAATTTGTCTCCCAAAAGCTGAGATTCATAAATTACTCATTGGAAGCTTGGATTTGCTTTCGCTGCCTCAGAGACAGGAAAATCTAAAGCCAGTCCCTGAAGAATTAAAGTGTTAAACCAGCCAAGTCCCTAAAATATGCAGCATATCTATGTGCTGGTTTAACATTTCACTATTAGTAGCACAGAGATGAAACCTTCCTCTGAAGTCAGTGGAGTTACCCTCAGTTATAGCAATGGAAGAGAAAGCACAATATAATTCACTGTCTGGAGAAAAAAAAAACCCTCAAATGTTGCTATGACTGAGGCACAGAAAGTGTTTTATTATTTTGTCTAAGTAGTATCTTGACATTGTGTAGTTATTTGAAGATTGCTCCAAAACTTGCTGTTTCTTCAGCCTGTGATAGCACCTGCAGGGCTGACATATGTGCAGTGAATGAGACATCTGGTCTGGAACAAAGCTGTCTTTTAGCCCAGAATAAACATCACTTGTTCTTCAACCACAAACAACAGACAGAGGTAGGGATGAAAGCCAGGTGAATGTTTCACTGTGCATATCAGAAGTGATTATAATAATAAGACCTTCCAGGGCATGTGATTTAATCTCCTCTCCAGAATCCAGGGCGTTTGTCTGCTTTTTGTTTTTACAGAGATCACACTGTGGTTAACCAGGTTTGTTTTACTAGCTGAAGATGACGTTGCAGCCCAACTCATGAAGCTTTGCAGGCTAGTATCTGTGTAAAACCTTTTTTCTTTGCCCAGTTGCCCGCATTGGGCAGATGGGACTGAGAGAACATGGTGTGGTCTCTGGAAGGCTCCTGCTCATGTCCCAGTGAGGTGCTAGCATTACCTGCTGTGTTGAGTGTTGGCGATGAAGCCAGGCAAATCTCTCCCTGTGGAGGCAGCTCTTATGGGTGACTTTACCTCTGACCTGTGAGAAAGTGCTGGGTGCCAGGGAGGGACTGTGGGGCCAGACTGGGAATATGCTTTCTGGCAGGGATAGCTCAATTGTGGTACCCAGCCAGCACCAGTGCATCCCCGTGATGCTCCTCTCCTGCTGGCATCTTGGCCAGGCTGGCCACCTCCATCGAGCATGCTGGACTGCAGAGCAGGAGAAGTGCCACAGTGTCAGGGGAGCTTTAGCCTTGTCTCTGCAAGATGGTGAGGGAATGAGCTGTGCAAGCCTCTCAGTTTATGGGATTTGACAGGACTGTTGAGAGTTGAAGGGAATAAGCCTAGACAACTCTTGATATTCTAATCCTTGGCACCCTTTGCGAGGGCACAGTCTAAATAAACTGGGAGGTGGCAAGGTCAGTATTCAGCCCTGAGCCTGTTGGATATTTTCATTGCCCCTGAAATCTGTAAAAGTGACAGGATTTGAGAGTAAAAATTTGAAATAGGTCCAGTAGCTGAAACATTTTTGGATGCTTTGCAAATTAGAAGCAATTGGCAACCTGATTGCAAAAATGTGGTCGCTGACCTTTTGTAAACTGTGCAATTTCTGATAATACAAGTAAGAAATACTATTTTATATCCCAGAGGACTTTTCTTGAAAAAGAAAATAGAAGTCGTCCCCTGCTTTTCTTCCAGTGTGGCAACATGATCACTGTATAGCAGATCTGGGTATATGACAGGGAAGAGACTACACTTAGTGCTCCACCAGTTACTTGCTATAATCAAATAACCACTGGAAGAAGGAGAGTAATGACTCATTTGGGATTGAATTTGAGTTCTGTTCAGGGTTTGGGTTTCTGGCTTCATACAGCCTCTTAGAAAGGTAGTGAAAATTTAATTTGTTTTTAGACACTGACTCTTGGGAAGGTCATTTCAGGGCCTGCTGTGATAGATGGATTTTCTGGACAGAAATATTTTTGCAGGTTCAGTGCAGTATGTACCTAAAGGGCTTAATACATCTGGAAAGTATCAAACCTGCTGCAAATGCATTGATTCTGCATAGTAAGTGAGACATCCTGAGCATGTCAAACATACAGCAGAAACACAGATCATCTATGAAGTCCATGCACTAAAATCAACAGCCCCACACTCCCAAAGAATCAGACTTTTCAATGTGTACTGAAGAGCAACCTTCTTCCACAACGTGCAACTCCGTGTTTTCTGGATGCTGGGCAAGCCAGAAGTCATGGGCAAAAGCAGGGAACCCTCACTTTCTGCCCAGGTGACACTTCTGAGTTGGAGAAATAAGCATGGCAAAGGAGACCAGCTTGGAAATGACTGGAGGAGAAAGGCAGGAGGTGGCACCAAAGAGATGCCACGAGAGGCTGCCTACAGATCTTAAGAAGAAATTCTGTGGAAGAGGCCTTTTTTTCATATTATTTGAAGCTGATCCTTGTAATTGCTTGGACAAATTTACCTGGACAGAGTCTGCCTTTTTTGGGGAATGGCAAATACAGGTAGAAGTCTCATGTTTTGCTTTCAAAGAATTCAGTAGATAGAGAAGTTAGAGAAGAGAAGGTTCTGGGGAGATTTCATAGTGGCCTTCCAGTACCTGAAGGGGGCTTATAGGAAAGACGGGGAGAAACTCTTCATCAGGGCCTGTTGCAGTAAGACAAGGGGTAATGGTTTTAAAATAGGAGGAGGTAGATTCAGACTGGACATAAGGAAAAAAAATTTACAATGAGGGTGATGGAACACCGGAACAGGCTGCCCAGAGAGGTGGTGGATGCCCCATCCCTGGAAGCAGGGCTCTGAGCAACCTGATCCAGTTGGGGATGTCCCTGCTTCTTGCAGGGGGGTTGGACTAGATGACCTTTAAAGGTCCCTTCCAACCCGAAATATTCTGTGATTCTATATATTGGCCTGCTGCAGGGACAACATATGCACGACCCAGCAGTAGATAACAGGATTTCTGCTTTAATTTCCACTACAAACCACAGCACGCTTTCAGCACAGATATTTCACTGATCTGCAAATATACTATGGTTCATTATTAAAGCTGACTTCTCTCTTAAATTCTCTAAGTACTTTTTACAAGATTGCCACTAGCATCACCTGAGACACCCATTAAAGGTAATTGAGACCTGCCTAGAATAAATGTCTTTATGTAAGACCAAAGGGAAAGGGGTGAAAAGAACAGGAAACCCTTAGAACAGATTAGCATCACTAGTGTGACTTTCTGTCTCAGGAGGTCAACGATGTTGACTTCATGTTATTTATGTTCCAATTTTACAGGATTTTAGGAGAGTGTGAAAGGGCCCCCTCCCAGACAACCATATGCCATTTTTCATCAGTGTTATTTTGAGCCTTGTGAAACGACTTTCGGTCCCTGACGATCTTCTGTTGTCAGCTACTGTTGGAGGTGGCACGGCTGTAAGAAAACAAGACTCCTTGGTACAATGCCCACATAGAAAGACTTTAATAACTGCTCTTACCTTTAGTGTTCTAAATATAGGCAGTTCTCAAAGCAGCCCTGAGGGGCATTTTTCTCAAGGTACCAGTTGTGGAAGACAGCTGTCAATATATGTCTCAGACTTGTTGAACACAAATAACCTCCTAAGTTACTAACCAGCACTTCAACACCCAGTGAAAGATTTCTGCCTCCTTTTCCATGTATCCCAGGTACCAGAAAAGGAGAGCTCCTACGGCTATAACGTGAGTCACAGAGAAGCCAGTCTGGCCACAGTAAATTAAGCCTCCTAATGGGCCCGTTGAACTGCGATGACAGCTACTGCTGGGTGATGTTAAATGTGTGAAAAGTGCTGCAGGAGAAGGCTGGGGGAAACAAAGGGAAAACATGTTAAAATTTGCAGAGTCCAATCAGTTAAGGACTAGAGAAAAATGTGGCGCAGAGAAAAAAGTTTGCAATAAGTTCTGGTGAGGAGTAGGTAATTTCTGCAGTTGTACTTCTCTACGTGGATAAAAGATTTGAAATTGAAGGCAGAATCTTTACCAGGTAACCTGGCAAAAGGGTGCAGGAGCAAACAGATGCCAAAAAAATCTGTGCTCAGCCCAGATATGTCCCTACTGCCTTTTATTGCAGTCACCCTCCCCTCATCCAAGCATCTCTGTAAAAGAACACAGAGCTAGAAAGACATTCCTGTGTTCACCAGAACAAGGTATCCATGCAGAGCAAGAATAAATATTTTTCAAACGTGAAAATAGTCTTAAATTGCAAAAGGCTTTTGCAGGATAAAGAAGGCATTTTGTCAGAGATTAAAGTGTCCGTGTGTTTTGAGAGCAAAGTCTAAATAAATCCAGAAATGAAGCTGATTTTTGAAGTGTAGGAATGAAAAAGAAAATAAAACTTAAATGCTTTGGTGGATATTTGTTTTCCCAAAGTGTAACACCTCACCCCTTTATAAACAGTAGCAATACCGGTGTAAGAAAACACATTACACTCTTACTAGTTTGCAAATAAAATAAAACAATGTTTAATGTTTTGAGGCACAGGCACCAATACATTTCAAGAGGTTTGTTTAAAAATGGAAGAAAATACAAATAAAAATATTGCATGCATTTTTATTTGCAATGCTGGTCTCCTATTTTGTATTTTTTGAAAAAAGCACAAACTACTCGGAATTATCATTATTTCATGGTGTGTGGGGTTTTGGATACTTGTTTTCAAGCCTTCCACCACAGCAGCGAGGGCCGACAAAGCTAAAATTTATTATTTTAATCAGCTGAGATTTCCACATAATCACTTAAGTTGAGGATCAGGTTTTTAAGCACGCCATTAAATGTTATGATACGGCTCACGTGATCAGATAACGCTATTTACTTCACAAAACTTACCAGAGAGTTACTGCATGCTCCAGCAAGTCAAGTGAAGTGGCCTTACATGAGAGGGTCTTAACTAGCAAAGAGAAAAATTAGCTAAAAAAAGCCCCAGTTTCCTGTGATTTTACAGCAGCAACGTATTGATATCTCAATAGGAAAGGCAAACCCACTGACTTGATGGCCTTATCTCATTTAGAGCACAGCCTTGTGACTTAGAGAAAGAGGTATGGTAACAGCTTTTTCCAAAGAGGAAAATCTACCAATTTAATTGGCCTCCTTGTTTGATTTGAGCAGAGGCCATTCCCTTGCATGTCGGTGCAGCAGCTCCATGGTTTAGATAAAGAGCTGTTGCTTGTTCGCTTCCTATCAGTCCAGCCCTGCTATGAGAGAAAACAGAAGCAAACTCCTGTTTGGAAACTCCAAAGGAACATGGGATTAATTTGTGAGGAGTCTGGCACGGGACTTAATGTCTACCAGATCCTGATGACTACTTGATGAATCCTGCATTTACTTATCGAGGGCTTAATTGAGTTGACACAAGAATATTCCATTTGCAGTGCAAACAAACAAGTTAAAAAAGGCTTAGTTAGACATTCTTAGATTAAGCCTCGATCCTAGCAAAATGCAGATGTTCTCCTTCTGGTTTGTGTGATGGATGGACTGCCTGAACAGCATGCCTTTTCTTACTCTTAGCAACAAAAAGCTACACTGCTCTTGCAGCAGAGATCCGTATTATAGATACGGGGGAGAACCACTTTAACTCTGCGCTCCAGTAATGTGAACATCCACCTTGCTCTGCATCCAAAGAGCTTTCCTCAGAGCTACTGGAAATACCTTAGTCAAATGGTTTTACAGCAAAGCTTTAAAAATTGCAGACCCTTAAAATTAAGGAAATAAGAAGCCTTTAATAAATATTCAATTTTAAGAGAATGATCAAATAGCTATTGTAATCAATAAGCCACAGAATTTAAGCTAATTGTCTCTACTTTTGCATCTTCTGACAGGTTATTCACGAGCATTACTACTACCGATTAGGTCATGAAAACAGAAACATCTCCCCTGAGATAGCTGCCAGTTTTCAACTTTATGGATTTATCTATGTAGTTTAATACTGAGACATTTTTCCAATGTGCTTACTAACAAATATTGCCAGTGTGGATCCTGGCACCCTACTTATTCTACAAATGTGAATTGGCTGAGAGAGGACAGAAGGACATGTCTTATGTTGTTTGCCCCAGATAACACCCTCTGGAAGGGTACTGGTCCTCAGCAGATGATTCAGTTTTTGTCATACACGGGTACAGTTTCCCTAACCTCATCACGATCTTCAAGGCTGCCTCTGTCCCTGCCCTGTGACAACCGCATCCAGGCTGTCGGGCTGTCAGGTAATGTCCTGGAGGAGCTGGATGAGGCCAGACGCAGTGACCAAGGAGCTTTGCAGAGCCCCAGCTCCAGTGCGGAAGTCACCATGTCTGTATATCTTTGCAGGACCAAACTTTTAAGTGTAACTCTAGCCTTATCATCCTCCCTGCCTTTCCAGTCTGTTTTATTTGTGGCTGATTTGTTCCTGCAAGCTCTCTGGGAGGTATATTCCTCTGCACTCACTGAGCTTCTGTTTTTCAAAGTCATTTTACCCATGGAAAGTGATGTTTCTGCTGTTCTTCCCTAGGGACTTTTACCAGAAAAAAAAAAACCAAACCATCATTACACTGCATTCAGACCATGGTCCAGATTTACGATCATGGAAACTTGTTTTGACAGTGTCATTTCTGAGCGAGGCTGCGTTATCAATCTGTAGAAGGGGGAAGACAGTTTGCAATCTTACCTCACTATCAGCTCGCTACTCCACATATCAACGTGACGACTGCCGTTCAGTTCACATTTGTGAAGCCCTGGTAAAATATTAAGCACTCTAGAAGTGCTGAAGATTAATATTATTCTGCCCTGCAGAGCACATGGCTAGTTCAATAGGAAGGGGCAGTCCAAACAGGTCTTGACAGTGCCTGGATAAGCAAACAACTAACATCAAGCAATCCCTCACTGCATTTGTTTCTGCAAGCAAAGGGCTGAGTGGTGTCTGGCTGAAGGTCATCCTTCTTTCTGCATGTGTTTCGCTAAAATACCTTGGATCATGATATAACTTGCAGGAAGAAAGATAAAGAAGCTGTCTTTATTTGGATTTCTTTACAGCCCTGATACCTCTCCATGTTTACCGTAAGTGCAGAAAAGCTATATGTGCTGTGATTTCTTTTGATCTTGGACTGGCACCTGCTGGTACGGGGAGCTGGAGGCACTGAATGAATGATGGCAGAGCAGCAGTCAGCTACAGTGAGCTTAGAGATCGTGGGGGCAAAGGTAGGTCCATACTCCCCATTGCGCTTTCCGCAATCCCATCTCTAATCCTTATGAAGTCTGATTGGAGAAGTAACAACTGTGAAAGATGAATAGCAGTTCCAGGATTGCTTTCTTGCCTGCCAGAAAGCCTTGTGCAAGTGCACTGCAATCAGCATTTTTTTTCATTGAAGAGTCCTGGAGGTGCTTACATCTGGAATGTCCCACCTCATCTCACTGCTAAAATGGGGTTGTGCACCTAAACCGCATCTCTCCTGGCCAGCCACAGGCACTTAGGCTGATTAGTGGTCTTTGAAATACAACCTAATGAGTAATACAGTCGGAAAGGAAGAAAGTAATTTGGAACATAACAGAGAGAAGAAGAACAGTACTTTTTAAACACTTTACTGCTGCATTTGCTTCTACTTGTCCATATTAATCAAGTTTAATGGCCAAAGACAGAAACAATCCAGATTTCCTCAACAGCTTCGCAATAAACCACAATGCATGGAGGGTTTTTTTTTTCTGTTTGATTGATTACTTGAAAAAAGTTACCAAAAAATGGCTTACCATATCCTCACACCCACTACAAGACATGTGTAGGCAGTGCAACTCATGGTGCCTGAGTTCAGTGGAAGGGTAAGAAGTTTGCCCTGACTGCCAGGCCCCAGCTGTAAGAGACAAGTAATTAAAGCATCTACTGTAAGATTTGAGTCATTTGCCCTAACTAAAGCATCTAAAATTCAGCCCATGTTTAAGGTATTTTCAAGCCTGTGGCACATATTCCCTGCTCCTTGAAGGGGCTTGGACTAGATGACCTTTAAAGGTCCCTTCCAACCCAAAGCATTTTGTGATTCTATATACACTGCTAACCCATGGTGGAGTTGCCTTCCCAAGCAATCCTCTTTCCTACTTTACCTATGCCTAAAGCCAATTCTGAGTCATGGTGTGGATATTTCTTTGGGAAGGATAGTTTAAATTTCCCCTATGAGCTTGACATTTTTAATTGCACAGCATGGTATGGAATTACTAGACTGAGCATAATAAGCCAAGTCAATAAGCCATGTATTGTATTTTTAGCCTGAGGCTTCAGAAATCCATGTATTTTTGTAGGTGTGTTTCCTGTATGTGCTTTGAAGCCGTGGACACCCATAGCTTAAGGGGACAGTACAATCGTCTTCCTTTCATACAGGCAGCCTTGTGAACTAATGGAATTTAGAGCTTCGGTCCACACCTACAATAATTTTCCTGTGGTTGGGAAATGTTCCTTTTTTTCAAGTACATGTGAGCATTAAATGTCTTGGAGGGACAGAAATAATCACTCTACGTCACGGCTCAACTCCAAAGGGGAGACTTCTGACAACAGAGACTCTGCCCTGCAGAAGCTGTGCCCATGTCTACTCTGTGTTTTAGGAGTTACTGACAACTTGTGACACAGGGTGAAGATAAAGGTGAATGAATGAATGAATGAATGTATTCTCTACCCTAAAAAAAGGAACAAGCTGTGGTTTATTCCCTTGACTATTGAATTTTAAAAAATTACAGTTTTACTGAGATGTTTTCAGCCTGACAGCTAATGTGCCCCTCCCTGGGGCTCAGGCACGCAGGATGAAGAGGCTGCCATCTCCAGCACCGTTGCCAAGACAGAAGTTACCATCCTCCTAAACCTGTTGGCTCAGCACAGACTCCTTGACCTCCACCAGTCAAAGTGACCTGGCTTTGCAAGGCCCTGTCTGCATTTAAACCCTTCATGCCAACCCTGGCTCATTTCAGCCAAGGCAAGCAGAAGGAATCTCTCACGAGGAAGGCAGTAACCCGCAGAGGCGAGGATGAGGACGTGTTGCGGCAATGACGCGTACGGATGTGTGTGCACAGAGTCTCCTGGAGTGGGAGCGCAGCTCCGCAGGCAGACTTTGCCTGGGAGGAGGATAGGGTGCATCATTTGTTCAACGCTTCGGGGAATTAGCAAATAAAAATGTCTGGGAGATCTCAGTCTAACAAAGTATTCAAGTACCTCTTAAATTTTAATCAGATCAATAGCTTGTTGACTTTGGTGGGACTAATGATGTGCCTCGATTTAAGGCTATGTTTAAGTGCTGGGCTACATCCAGGTTTGAAATATTAACTGCTGCCCAGTTTTGTGTATTCTAATGCAGGGAAGTGTGGAGAAAATGGAAGGTGATACCACCCCTAACATGAATGCTACTAAACTTGTTTTGGAAGAAACAGGTAATTGCTCTTCAAGGGGGAGAACTAACCATCTCGTTGAGTAAAAACATGTTTTACGGTTTCCTCTCCTTGCCCACTTGTAGCCGGTTCATAGGATTCCTATGCACAAAGTTCACCCAACAGATGATATTTGAAAGCACAACAGTATTTATTGCTCTATTATAGCCTTGCATAAGCAGTTACCAGCATAAGCAGTTTCAGCTCCTAGCATAAGCAGTTACTAGCACGTTGTTTTCCCTTTGTGAGAGTCTTACCACCCCGGCTAAGCCGGAGACACCACCGAGCAGGAGGATGATGATCAGCGGGGTCAGAGCAGGGAGGTAGGCACAACACCTTCAGGGCGTCCCCTGTTGTTTGTAGAGTGTGCTCTGGGTCCTTTCTCTCTCCCTCTGCTCTGAGCCGCCTCTGTTTGTCCCCTCAGCAGAGTCAGTGGCAGAGCACTGACCAGGTGTTGATGCACGCGTGGCCAGCGCATGCAGCAAGGCCTGCCAAGTACGGGCCCTGCTGGCTAACAGCGCTTCCCGGAGAGCAGCAACATCCTGCTCAATGACAACCCTCCCAGCTCCCCTCTCTGAGATAACGACCCTCCCAGCTCCCCTCTCTGAGATAACGACCCTCCTGGCTCCCCTCTCTGAGATAACAACCCTCCTGGCTCCCCTCTCCAAGGTCGGGTTCTCGCAGCTGTGTGCAGTTTGTAATTTCCCACAGTGGCCCTACACAGACCATCACTGAAATCTCTCACACACCACTTTAGGACACTCTGCCGTTACTGTATTTTATTCACCTTACCCACCTCCAAGTCTCTTCCACTTGTTTTTCTTCCTTGTTTCACTGCTGTGGGAACTGGAGTTAAAAGGAAAGCAGAACCCCTTTGAATCCGGCTGGATTAACCAGGACGAGCAGCCCTCCCTCCCTCCCCTCCCTTCCACTGTCCCGCTGCTTGCAGCTGAGTGATAACGTCAGCAGGCCCTTGTTCCTTGCTCTGTCCCATGTGTTTTCTCTTTCTTTTTTTTTTTTTTTTTTTTTTTTTTAACCTGTCACTGGTTTTAATTCCGCATGCACCGGTGAGCAGCAGCCACCGATGCTGGATCTAACCAGGGCACAAGGAAAGCTTTCACAGAGGCTGCAACCTGAGCTCCTGCAAACACATTTCAGACCTGGTCAAGGTGCACCTCTGCTCACCTTTCCTTTTATCAGAGGGCTGCAGGGCACCCTGCTAAGCAGCCTATTTACTCCCCTCTGCATGCAGCCTTGCTGGCCTGTATTATCAGGGGCAACATATTATATTGGAGGTTGCCACCCAGTAAACATGAGATAAGTAGTCACGGATAAAAAAATACTTCTTCTTTGCAGAATATAGTAAGATCATTAGGGGATCACACACTGTTCATTTACCCAAATGAGCAGGAAGGAGCCAAGTAGCGGAAGATCGCCTGTGCCAATGTCTCCTTGTTAATTTTTAACCATTTTGCTGAAGCGTAGCTGGGAATCCAATATGGGTAAAAAATAAGAGTGCCAGTCTCCAGCTCCCCAAAAAGACATCACAAGGCACGGTGGTAAGGTATAGTCATTGGTGGTGGCTTGCTTGCTGCCTGGTGTTATTTAAAAGGACTTTGAAAAGGACTCTGATCCTCAGCAGAGGCTGGCACTGAACGTTACTTCTCTGTCCAGAGCAGGAAGGTAAGAAAGACAAACACCATGAAAATGCCAAGAGAAGTAGAGGAAAACCACAAGTAAACATGCAGGAGGAACATGAAAAGGCTGTCAGGGCTGTTTCCTTCAGTGTTTCTTCATTGCTGTTATTGGTTGGCAAGGAGAAGTCACAGTTGCAATGAGGTGGCTGGGAGTTGGGCTGTGTCTCATGGGGAGACACTGCTTCTCCTTCCCCAGGAACTGCTGAGAGGGCGGTGAAGCTCCATCTTAGCGTCCGCTGTGAGATACGAGTCCAAGCTGCTGCCTCTTTTGTTGACACTCTGTCTGTTTAGCAAAGAAATGAAAATGTCCTTGCAATATGTGGATATGGTAGGCACTTGCTCTGGATCTCCCCAGGGAGTTCCTATCTAGTATGCATCCTTCTGCATTGCACCATTTTGGGGAAAATTATGGAGCTCCCTCTTGCATTGTAACCATGTTACGTAAAGCACCCGAATATGCCTCTGAGAAGAGGTGCCAGCTCCAAGAACCTCATTCAGATATTTCAGATATGATAACGACCTATTTAAAGTACTAATTAAAATTGGATGAGTTTCATATCTCATAGAAAAGAAAAATCACAGGCCAAATATACTTTTCATAAATGCTTGATAAAACCTCTGCAGGAAGGAATTTGGCAGAGGGTACCGAGACCAGGCACTTTTGAGCAAATGAAAAGCAAGACTTTGAAGTCTGACCTTCAGAATGTATAATAATACATTGGATCACAAAGGTAATAAATACCATGGAGTGGAACAAAAATGCATCTAATTAAGTAGTTTTAGCCATGCTTTGGTGTTCTCTTCAAATACGCTTCTTACCAGAAGGATTTTCAAACTTATCATCACATAACTTTTCAGTGATGTTAACTCTGATGAAACTGCTTTATTTTTCTCCATGCAAAGCAGCACATCATCAGTTATTTTGTAGTCACATCCACTTCAGTGGTGTCATTCCTACTACAGCAGTGGAAAGGCCTGAGAGAGCTGTGACCAGTGATAGTCATCACTTCATTTCGAGCTATGAACCAAGCACATTCTTCTGAGCTTTATGTTAAAATCAATGGACAAGCTAATTGGCTGGACATTGCTGCATGCACCAGAAGTCCAATTTCTTCTTCTCCAGATGGATAGACTGGAAAGTATGCTTTCTTCCCAGAATCACAGAACAGATGAGTTGGAAAGGAACTCTGGAGGTGTCTAGTCTGACACACACCCCCACCTCTTCTTTACACCCCTGCCAGTTATTCATACAAACTGATGAGAATCCCCTTGTCCAGGCTGAACAGTCTTTGCTCTCTCAGCTTCACTGAAGTGTCACTTCATTCACTTCATTCTCCTTGTGGCCATTTGCTGGATGCACTCCAGTATGTCCATGTCTCGCTTGTACTGAGGAGCCCAGAACAGGACAAAGTACTCAGATGTGGTGTCACCAGTGCTGAGTAGAGGGCAGGGTTATCTCCCTTGACCTGCCTTACTGCTCCTTATGCAGCCCAGGAGGTTCTTGGCCTTTGAGACGATTGTGCATTGCCAGCTCACAGCCAGCGTGTTGTCCATCAGGATCCCACACTGTCCTCTGCAGATCGGTTTTTCAGTCAGCTGGCTCCCAGCATCTACTGGTGTATGGGGCTTTTTCCTCCCACGGTGCAGGACTTTGCAATTCCCCTTACTGAACTTTACAAGATTCCTGTCAGCCCATTTCTCTAGCCTTTTCAGGTCAGGTCCCTCTGAATGATGTTGATGATGCTACGGGAGGCAGTGTGAAAAGCCCTGCTAAAGTTTAGATAAACATCCACTACTCCCCTCTTGCCCACGGAGCCATTTCCAGAAGGCTCTCAGGTCAAGCGTGATTTCTCCTTTGCAAATCCTTGCTGACTACTCCCAGCCACCTTCTTGCCCTTCATGTGTTTAGAAAGGTTTTCCAGGATTACTTGCTCCATCACTTTCCTTGTGAGCGAAGTGAGGCTGTAGTTCCCCGTATCCTTCTTCTCATATATTTCCCTGTATCGTGAGGCTAGTGACATTTGGTCCCTGCCAGTCCTCAGCAACCTTTCCCAATTGCCATCACTTTTGCAAGGAGCCTTGCAGTGGCTACTTTCCCTGTGTTCCCTAAATGATCCTCCTTCAGCAAGTGAAACCCTTTCTTGTTCCAGTCTTTCCCACTGATCTCATGGAGCTGGGATTGATGAAGGCTGACAATAGTAAAGACCAAAGTGAAGAAGGCATTCGGTACCTCAGACAAAGGACTACCTTCTCCTTTGTCACTAGGTCACCTTTGTTACCTGCTGCCTCATTCAGTAGCAGGTCTGCATTTTTCCTGGTCTTCCTTTTGTTGCTGATGACTTTCTTGTTGTCCTGCTTGTCCCCCATCAGATTTAACTCCAGGTGGTCTCTGGCTTTCTAATGCCATTCCTGCATGCTCAGGCAATATCCCTGTATTTCTCCTGAGTTACCTGTCCCTGCTTCCACCTCCTGTTTTTTCCTTCTCATGCTTGAGTTTAGTGAGGAGTGGCAGTCCTCCTGCCACGTTTGCTTTTTTACCTGCTCATCAAGATGGACCATTCTTGAGCTCAAAGATAATCTTTAAAAATAAAAAGCTCTCTTGGACTTTTCTTCCCTCCAGAACTGCATCCCATGCAATTCTTCTAAGCATCTCTCTGAACAGGCCAAACTCTGCTCTCCTAAAGACCGGGGTTGTGATCCTGCTTTTTGCCTTGCTCCCTCCTCTCAGGATCCTGAACTCCACCATCTCGTGGTTGCTGCAGCCAAGGCTGTCCAGTGACCTTCCCATTCCCAAGCAGATCTTCCTCTTCTGCAAGCACGAGGTCCATCAGAGCACCTCCCCTCATTGATTCTTGTTTCTGAACCGTGTAGTCCTCAGTGGGTGAAGGCAGCTAGGTCTCTGCCAGTAAAGCCCAGGATGGATGGTGAGGCAAACCTCACAGGCACTGGTGGCAGATAAGGAGGCATGGCAGAGGCAAGGTGGATTCCTCCATGTTCCTCATTCTTTGCCTGAGCTCTTGGTTTAAGGATGCAGCACAGCTGTGCAAAACCATCTGGCATAATTTGTGCTGCTGGTGCCTGGCATGAAACCTTTTCCCAAAAGGCACTCGCAGCAAGGCTGTTTTGGCCCGGCCCCATGCCCCAGGTGCTTGCTTCACAACCTGTCCTGTATAACAGGAACTTGCAAGGCTGGGAAAGGGTGAGACAAAGCACAGATGGCTTGAGGAGCTTTAGGTAAGGGAACAGACAAACCTGATATCCCAGGAGCTTTGCAGTGCTTATGTCAGCGACCAATGCTTACACATGGAGAGAACAATTGAAATTCTGGAGGCTTTCACTTGTGGGATCAATTCATCCATTTTATGTAGATCTGTGTGTGTTCTGGATGAGCATCTGCTGGCAGAAAAGTGGAGGGCTGCTGAACTGTAAGATGCAAAAGGCCACTTTCCACAAATAAAGTCATGCTGGGTGCTGGGACTGGCTGAGGAAGAGGGTGCAGACTTGCATCTGGTTCCCTGCCCAGTCCAGAGTATATGCCTCATGCTTTGCAATTGAGAAAAAACTCTGAGGACATCAGAGAGACTTTGAAAACTGAGTGCTGTAAGAGGTGGAGACTGAATGGTCCATTACAAGTTACAACCAACACTATCTGGACATATATCACAAAAGTCACCTCATGCTCCAAGATAGAAGATGCCATGTTAAAATCTGTTAACACTACTACTTCTCATTGAAAACATCTGCCTATGTGGAGATTATTTTCTGATTGGATACACTTTGCCTAACCTGGGTTCCTGAACTGTACACAGGCACCCAATGCTTGGTGAAGCAATCCTGCTGAAATGAGGACTTAACAGGGGCACTCGTTCTCACTAATCTTCCACACTTCTCACAGAGGCACTCAGACACACAGATCCGCATGCCCTGCTGAATCACTTACCCTCTGGGGGACGTCCTCTGTGCCCTGGCTGAAGTAATCTTTGACTCCGTGTGCCATCACCACAAGGTGATGTGCTTTCTGCAGACTGATGTGGCACTGGGGCGGTAGTGGCAGACGGTTTTTCCTGTCCTAAGGCTTTGAACTGCGTGGAGGGAAAAGATTTTCTTCCTTGCTGAGCTGGGTGACACGTGCTTCTTACAGACTTACAGAGATATCTTTGGGGCAGGTGTGGTTTTCCTTCATGGGGACCCACTGCAACACGCGCCTAAGCTGGTGGCCAAGCAGTATGGGGTGCCTGTGTGGGGCACTCCAGTGTTGTCCATGGGAGCGAAGCAGAGAGACCAGAACAGGTGTATAACCATGGTAATAATTTTTACACGTATATATCCGTCTTTATTTGAGATATGAAACATGATTAATGGTGCAATTTGTGAATGCTTTTACACTCCATGTCTTGTTCAGGGGTCTGTCGTTGCTGCCAGACTTTGCAAAACTCCCCCCAAATCACTGATCTCCTTGGAATGCCTTGTATCTTATTGCTTAATTATTTTACATGTCTCTTATTAATTAGCCATGACTAGTATGTACATGTTTGTGTACTGACCACACCATAACATGCACATACCTGAATATTATATTGCATGATTAATGGTGAGTTCTTCTTAAACAGTGGTGGAGTCGAGTGTGGTTGTCTGGGTGACTTTCATGAGCTGGGGCTGCTAAGAGAGAGTGAATAAGTGACGGCATTATGAAATCCTGTTTTCTCTTGTGTAGCTAAAAATGGCTCCAGCCAAATAACACATGCTTTAAGTTTGCTTTGGAGTGTGGTGAACTTATTTACAATTTCTAACAGCAAAGGAATAAAAAAAAAAGTCCCTTTTCTGAAGGGCTACTTCACTGAATTTTAAGAGGATTGAGGAAGAACTCCATCTTCTTGCTGAAGGAAACATCTGTTAGTTGTGTTTGCTCTCTGCCAATGGACATTTTCCCAACTGTTTCATATTAAAGGTTTTGCAACAATTGCCACAAAACAAGAGCTCACCCACTGCGCCATGAGCGATGCCTGGCAGCTCCCAACAGCCCCTGGCCTGCAGCAGCAGCACCAAAAGAGCAGCTGCATTGAAAGACGAGCCTGGAAGGTGCTGGATGTCGTAAATTTTCATTGATTATGTGAAGGTTCAGCATGTTTCAGGTTTTCAGGAGAACTTTCTGCATCCAAGGGATAAAAAAAAATAATGACTGTTCCAGTAGATCAGGATAAATCACCTCTCAGTTAGAAAATAAAGGAAACCAGATTGCTTCTAAGATAGTAAGCAAGCACTGTATGGCTTTGCACTGAGGTTTTGCACAGCTCTTGTTTTTCTTGTTTACAGTGAATATACATACAAGGCCTTTAATTGGGTAAGCAAAGTACCAGTTAGTAAAGGGAATGTTCAAAGCATCATTTTGAGATACTGCAGAGGGGATTTGTGAAACTCCCAGAGAAAATCAAACCAATCTCCTCAAAGACATTTAGATACATTTTATGTTATGCCATTGAAATGATGATTTTTTTTTTTACTGTGATCAGGGTACATCAAATCCTACAATCCTTTGGAAGAGAAAAAAAAAATTTGAAGACATCTTCCAGAGACTGGGGAAGTTGTCAAAATTAAGTCTGGAGTTAAAAGGCCGTTTTGCCATTTCACATTTCCTACCCTAAGCAAAGACTAAGAATTGGATAAAGTCTTTATACTGGGAATCACAGAGAATGGAGGGACAAACTGAAAAGGTGCATTTATTAGCAATTATAAAAGAAAAAATAAATTTCTGTTTTTGAGACAGCACCCATTTGTGTGCATGTTCTTAGGGTCATGGTAGCTCAATTGCAGCAAAACCAGTTGTCCTCAGAAGAGCACTGTTAGGTCAGTCTATGGCTTATGTGACTCTAGAAAGAGCATTCAACGTTATGTTTCCAGCATCTTGACTGCTGAATGTGTAAAGTTCAGTTGAATTCATGGGATGCTGAGGGAATCCCTACAACCCCAAATCCAAGATTCTGCCATCTAGTCCTAGCCCCATTGTCCCCTAGAGAGAATAGGTTTTACATTTGTTTCTATTTCTCTTGAAAAAATAAAATTACACTCCTAATTCTCCTTCCACTGATGTGATAGTGAGGTTAGAAGCCTCGGTCGCCATAGATTGTGCTGCTGCTTTTCAGAAGAAAGCTCTCAAAACCTTTCAAAATCATTGAAACCAAATGTTTCAGTGGTTCCAGCATTTTCATCTTGTACAAAATTAAGATAAAATCCATTTATATTTAGGATCGCCTGAATTTCTGTGGTAAAAATTTTATTTTCCTAAGATGAAAATTGTATTTTTTTTATATATCTGAGATAAAAGCTTTGATTGTCTTGCCAGTGTGATGTATTCCATACCAATAAGCCCATAATTAGTTAGTATTTAAGGGGTATATGAATACTGGGAAGAATTTATCAATTTGCCCTTTCCCTTTGGCTTATTGCCTAATTAGGAACACGACTTTGATCGTCTTCCACTTCAGCAGGCTTTGATGCTTCTGTTATGTAAACACATGTGGAAGTGGCTATACATATCACAATGATTATTAAATCATTAACGTCTGCAAACTCCAGAAATGTTTGTGTTGTGATATTCATTTTAATTGCTAACCAGACAGTGTTAATTAGGGGAAATCCATGATATTGTAATTGGTCTGTCAGCTCTTCTTTCACAGTGGTGAAACTCTCTGGGTAAAGTCACTGAGGAAATCTAAAGAGAAATTGCTCCTAATGGGTGAAGCATACAACTGAATGGAAAGAGATATCATAAAGACATGATAAAAACATCCTTTAATGATTTAGAACATTAGTCATGTTTAAAACTATGTATGTGTCTGCCTCTCTTTCTGCCTATTCCTGTATTCTTTCACAGGTCCATATTGCTCTCTAAAAAGTGAATGATATTTTTAATTCTGGAGAAGGAAAGAGCCCATATGTACCCCTGTTTTATGTTTCAGGTTGTTGCTACTACTTTCAGATTTAAAAAAAAAAAATATCGGTTGACAGATTGTATGAAGGATGTGTGTTTACAAACAGGTCTGCCAAAAAAGAAAACCCCAAAATAAAAGGCAATAAAAGAAGAGAGGAGAAATGTTGATATATTTAATAATTCTGTTGTGTGCTTGTGTCTCTTAGAAGAATGAATCTTTATCAAAAACAGACTGGAAAGATTTGTCATTGTGAACTGTGCTCTTATTGATTTTTTTTAAAGCTAGATTCAAATCCATACAATCAGTTGGTCATATAACGTCCTTTCCCTCCAGCACTGCTAATATCGAAGCATTGGAAGAACAGTGAAAGTCTGCTCTGAAATCTAAATACTAAGTGCATGTTCAGCCTATATTTTAAAATATTATATTAATACTCAGGAATCCAAATGACAATTCTCAAAATTTTGAATTACCAACTACAGGAGACACGTTGTCAAGAAGTGGGGGTTCCTATTGGTCATTTTGGAAGAACTGGACTGTTGGACATGTCAGAAGTTAGCCTTTCTGAATCATATCTATTAAAAATCCCTGCTCACTTTCAAAAAGCTGGGTTCTACATTTGTATTCAGGCAACAAGATGTGACCTGTCCTTTTTTTTTCAGAATTAGAGAAGCTCAACATGAGCAGGCAATGCGCTCTTGCGGCCCAGAAGGCCAACCGCATCCTGGGCTGCATCAAGAGGAGTGTGGCCAGCAGGTCGAGGGAGGTGATTCTGCCCCTCTACTCTGCCCTGGTGAGACCCCACCTGGAGTACTGTGTCCAGTTCTGGAGCCCCCAACATAAGAAGGACATGGACCAGTTGGAGAAGGTCCAGAGGAGGGCCACAAAGATGATGAGAGGGCTGGAGCACCTCTCCTATGAGGACAGGCTGAGAGAGTTGGGGCTGTTCAGCCTGGAGAAGAGGAGGCTCCGGGGAGACCAGATAGCGGTCTTCCAGTACCTCAAGGGGGCCTACAAGAAAGATGGGGAGAGGCTGTTCAGTAGGGCCTGTTGTGATAGGATGAGGGGTAATGGTTTTAGAATAGAGGGAGGTAGATTTAGATTGGATATCAGGAAAAAAATTTTTATGATGCGAGTTGTAGAACACTGGAACAGGTTGCCCAGAGAGGTGGTGGAAGCCCCATCCCTGGAAACATTCAAGGCCAGGCTGGATGAGGCTCTGAGCAATCTGATCTGGTCA
Organism: Tetrax tetrax; assembly: GCA_009806455.1. Classification (NCBI taxonomy): domain Eukaryota; kingdom Metazoa; phylum Chordata; class Aves; order Otidiformes; family Otididae; genus Tetrax; species Tetrax tetrax. The sequence continues at coordinate 347,979 of WHYT01017166.1, read as the reverse complement.
GGGATGTCCCTGCTTCTTGCAGGGGGGTTGGACTAGATGACCTTTGAAGGTCCCTTCCAACTCTAACCATTCTATGATTCTATGATTCTATGATTTAGTCCAGCAGCTTATCTCCAAAAGTAAACAGTTCAAGACATTTCAGAGAAAGAATTAAATTTACACCAAAGAGAAAAGAGCCCTTAGGTCTGAAGAGCTGAGGAAAGGAGCTGCAAAGCTATTAGAAAGCCACTGGTTAATTTTTATTAGACAATAATAAGAGCTATTAGAGTATTTTAAAATAACCTATTACATTACGAGCCTTTATTTTAGTAATAAAATAGACTATTATTCCCTCTCTACCAATCCTCCCATAACAAAACATCACATATCTCTGGTCAAAGTGTGTTTTCCACTCCTTTGATCAGCAATCAATTCCCTTTTAAACTATCTCTTCTCAGCGCCTTCTTTGATCACCTTTGACAAACTGCTACAGCTATGGAGGACTGGTGTACTTAGACGAGCAAGGAAAATCTCAGGATACAAAGCATATGTATATGAAATGCAGCATAGACATGTCTGCAAAGCA